>PVJL010003721.1:119278-143087 GCA_004026885.1 Lyroderma lyra | reverse complement strand
TTTAGTTCTCCTAACAATGCTTTTCAAAGAGCATTAGTTTTTACTTTTGATGAAGTCCAACATATCAATTTATTCCTTTAAGAACTGTACTTTTAGAATCATAGCTAAAAAATTCGGTGTCGTCCAGGTCACAGAAAAGAGCAAACCATAGCCTGAAGGAGTAGGCTAAAGGGACCATGACCAAAGACTAAACCAGCCACCAGGGTACTGGGCAAGGGAGATAAGGGAAGAGGAAGAGGCCCAGTTGTAGGTGATAAGACATTGGGTGGATTTCAGACAAGCAGGGTGGAAGATATGGTTAATTAGCATTCAGCATATATTCTCATCTCCTTCTAGTGTGCTTTCCTACACTGAAGAGGCTGAAAAGCTAAGAATTATGAGAATATTTCTTAGTATACCTTGCAGCCAATCAGATATACTCGGGTGAGGTTTAGAAGGCAGAAATGAGACAAAGGCCATTGTACTGCTGCTTTGGCTATTACTCCTGTTAACCAAGGCAATGGAGATGTGGTATCTTTTTATAGCAGTGATTCAGTGAGGTCTCTATGTTTGCAATACTGAGAGGTGGTTGCATCAGAATATAGAAGCAGCAATGTCCTGATCATAGTTTCCAGATCACTGGATCAGAATTGCAGCCACTTGCTCTTAAACGCAATCATCAGTGGAGACCTCCAGGAGCCCCACTCGCCCTGACTGTGGCTGGGGTAACAGCTTCCCTGGCAGAGCACTTCTCCCATGTTCTGGAGGTCATTCCTGGAGTTTCAGCCCAGAGTGGTCCTCTAGACTTTCCAATTGATTTTGTTAGAACCTATGTCCTTGTATCCTTTTTTTTGGTGGGGGTAGTTCCCTGGCTGGGAATCGAACCCAGACCACAGCATTGAGAGCACCGAAGCCTTAAGCCACTACACCACCAGGGAACCCCAGTCCTTGTATCCTTAAACTGCTTGGAGGGCCCTCAGTGATAAGAGCAGTCAGATTTTATCTGGGAGGAATGATAAAAGGACTCTCACTGTGTGGGAAGACTGTGACAATATATGAAGTCATTCATTAGTTCAAAGAGCATGTAATAAACACAAAGTGGGTGCTATTGCAAGACACTAGGAATGTCTGCTTGCCCTGAAGGAGTTTACACAATCTGATGATTTCATGGTATGATGATGGAGATACGTTGGGAGTCTGTGTGCTCACAGACATGTTCTCAATCAAACTTGGAGAAAACATGAAAGAGGTGACCTGTAAACTTGGTTTTAATGGATGAGTAGGAATTAGTCAGCAAAGAGGAAGAGGAAGAACATCCTATCTGTAACAGGGTAAATTATGAAGAAAAATATATAAATGTCTGTGTTCACATTTCTCCCCACACCTTTTCCAGTAAAGACAAAGAAAGAGGAGGTATATGTTTCTAAAGACCTTAGAAGAGGGGGCTAGGGATAATGTAACACAGGTGGAGGCAGGAGTTTATAAGTGTTTTGAATAAGGAGGTGGAAGCAGTTGACCTAAGAGAGACTCTGGGCTTTCCTAAGGACTTAAGGGTAAGGCATCCTCAAGTTGGCTTCAGCTTTTCAGTCTTCTTTATTCCCTCACCTCTCACAAGAGAATCAGAAAGGCGTGGGATTCCAAGGCCATGGCCAGGTTCAGTGCCAGGGTCACCACTTATTAATATATGGCCTTGAACATATTATTTAACTTCTTTTAGTCTGTTTACTAATCTATGTAACGAGAATCATGATAACATCTCCTACAGTGTTGTAAAGGTCAAATCAGATAAAAGATGTGGGAAAAATTGTAAATTATAAAGTAGTATAAAAATATTAGTCTCTATTATCTAACAGGTGAGTAAGCCTTATTGATTCTATCTCAGGTATGTCTATCTTTGTTATAAACTCAATTGTGTCCTTCACAAATTCATATGTTGAAGCTCTAACCCCAGTGTGACTGTATTTGTGATAGGGCCTTTAAGGAGGTAATAAGGTTAAAGAAGGTCATAAGGGTGGGGTCCTAACCTGATAAGGCTGATGTCCTTATAAGATGAGGAAGAGACACTAGAGCCCTCTCTCTCCAAGTGTGCACTGAGAATAGGCCATAGAGGGCACAGCAAGAAGGTGATCATCTATAAACCAGGAACCAACCTTGATGGCACCTTGATCTTGGACATCTAGACTCCAGGACTGTGAGAAAATAAATTTCTGTTGTTGAAGACACCCAGTCTGTGATATGTTAGTTTGGCAGACCTAGCAGACTGTAATCATGTCCCCTGCCCTGATTTAGTTCAGGTCTTTACCTTCTCCATATCATCTCTACAGACCATTTTGGATTTTCAAAGGCTGCTAAATGAATCTTTCCAAAGAACATAGTTAAAAACTGTCTAGGACACAGTACTATTTACAGCCTAAAGGACAAACTTCTCAGCCGAGTACAAGACTCCTCTTGAACTTGATTTAACCTCCATTCTAGCTTTTTCTCCTGTCCTTCCACTACACACGCTATGCTTTATCCTTACTGAAATTCTTACTGTTGCTCAGAAATTCTATGCTCTTTCACAGTTCCCCATTTTCACCAATACTGTTCCTCTTACCTGAAATGCCTTTTTCCCTTCCTAATCACCCCTCTTTCCATCACGTTTGCTCATTTTTCCATTGGCACATCTGTTTATTCTTCAGCCCTGGCTCTAGTGTCATCTTCTCCCTAAAGCCTTTCTTTACAGCTCCATCCTCGGATCTCTCAGCAGCACTTTGTACACCCCTCTCCTACAACACTTACCACACTGTTTGGTCAACATTGTTTTGAGAGTCTTTCCTACTAGATTTTGAGCACCCGAAGGAAAGACACCTATTCATTATTGAATCTTCCTTTGTACTTGAAACAAAGGAGGTGCTGGATACATATGACTTAAACAAACAAACAAAAATCCCACATCCAGACAAGACATACACACAAAAGTAAACAACAAAAGGCAGTAGGGGAATCATGAGTTTTGTATCTGGGTATCCTCCATGGCACCTAGCACGAAGTTTTGCATGTAGTAGACTCTCAGTAAATGTTGTTGAATTAAGATCTAAATGAAAAGTAGATAAAATAAGAGTCGTGGGAGTTCCCTGGTGGTGTAGTGGCTTAAGGCTTCAGCACTGGCGCTGTCCATGCTGTGGCCTGAGTTCGATTCCCAGCCAGGGAGCTACCCACATAGCAAAAAAAAAAAAAAAAAAAAAAAAAAAAAAAAAAAGAGTCCTGATTATTTAAATCTGTAAGAACTCCAGTATGGGTTTTAAAAGCTGGTATCCATCCATGTAACACCCATGGTCTCATCTGGTGCCTTCATATTCTTCCTCCTCCACCTCTCTGCCTCACCTCCCCTGTTCTAGACAGTGAGCCCTTTTGAAGTTAGGGGGTCTAGAGCCTTGTATTCTTTACAAGGCACCTCTGTGCCTTGTATTCTTTATCTACTGGTATATAGCCAGATGCTTTGCACATGATAGGCATCCAGTAAGTGCTTGCTGCACTTTGTTAAAAACTAAAGATTATGCTGAGCCTGGGTGGGATTTGAATAGACTGCATAGAAGACATCGGAAATCCAGGTCAGGGACACAGCAGAAGTATATTTGTTTCTTAGTCCTACGCTCACAAATCACCACCAACTTGGTGGCTTAAAACAACACAGATTTATTATCTTATAGTTCTAGAGGTTAGAAACCTGAAAATAGGTCTTCCAGGGCTAACATTAAAGAGTAAGCAGGACTGCATTCCTTCTAGAGACTCTAGGGGAGAACCTGTTTCATGGCCTTTGCCAGTTGCTAGAGAACGCTGCATTCCTCGGCTTGTGACCCTGCATCGCTCCGACCTCTGCTTCTGTTGTCACATCTTCTCTCATTCTGACCTTTCTACTGCCCTGTTATAAGGACCCTGGGGATTACATTGAGCTTGCCTGGATGATCTGGGATACTAGTCCCATCTCAAGATCCCCAATGACATCCACAAAGTTCCTTTTGCCATGTAAAATAACATACACGGGTTCTGGGGATTAGGACAAGAGTATGTGGAGAGCCATTATTCTGTCTACCCCAAGGAGCAAATCTGAAGACATAAGAATACATAACTAATGTTCGGAGATGGACCTTTACAGCTGAAGCAAAGTGTTCATGAAATATTAGAGCCAGATAAGATAGAAGCACATTAAAGAGGCACTGAGGTTTGGAGATGATACGGACCATTAAATACTGGATTAAGTTTTGGCTTTAATCTGTATAACGTAGTAAAGTTTTGAAGATGGGTGAGTAGGAAGTTAACAATGAAAGCACTTATCTAGCAGACTCCAGGAGACCCTAGAGTATGTAAATCCGGTGGTCAAGCAAAACAAAAAAGAAAAGGTTTGGGACCAAGAGACTACACAAGGTCAATAGACTGCTGTTTACTACCTTATCAAATCTCTTCTTTCTGCTAGATGTTCCTTGAGCCTCCATAATAAATGACTGATGAATTATTTCCCATCATGAGTTTTTGATTTTTTGTCTAGCAAAAGTCTTCAGTAGTGCATAACTCCCCTGCCCTAGAAGAATTTGCTACAGTAGTTGGAAAAGTGTATATTTTGGATGAGGAAGGTAGAAAAAGAGGGGCTAAGATGATTTGCCCAACTGATTGGAAGAAGCTGAACTTCTTGGGAGAGAGTCATGATCTAGAAAGACAGGGACTCCACTTTTTGGTTGTTAACAGTAGAAACCCAACTCAGACTGATTTACCAGCTTTAAAAAGTATTGGGAGTTCCCTGGTGGCGTAGTGGCTTAAGGCTTCGGCGCTGGCGCTGTCAGCACTGCGGCCTGGGTTCGATTCCCAGTCAGGGAGCTACCCACATACCAAAAAGCAAAGAAAAAAAAAAGTATTGATATGCTGATGCTTTCCAAATTGTTATTGCCAGCCTAGATCTCTAGTCTCATATATATCCAATTACCTAGTGGCTACCTCTACTTGGATGTCCAATCAGCAAATTAAACTCAACATTACCAACACCCTGCTCCTGATTTTCCCTTTCTGTCTCTCTCTCTCAACAAATCTACTGTATGTTGCCACGTATAACGCACTCCTGTGTATAATGTGCACCGACGTTTTTGGACCAAACTATCAGAGAAAAAAGCTTTTGTTTTAATTTTTTAATTTAAATTTTTATTTGTTTACATTTAGGTAATTGTTTTATGTTTTATAAAGGACTTTTAGCATTTATTTTTTAACATATTGTACAGGAAATTTTATGTAACAAATAATTATAAAACACAGGAACAGAACAAGGTACAAGAAATTATATGTATAACATTTTTAAAATATAAAAACGATTATCATATTCTGGGTTTTATTTTGCATATGAATATCATTATTGATTTCTAGAGTTAAACTTTTAACTCATAAGCATAAATAAAGGATTTAAAAACATTTATATAGATATGGAATTAGTACTACCCATGGATAATGTGCATCCTTTTTTTCCCCTCTCACAAATTTGGGCAAAAAAATGCTCATTATACATGGCAAAATATAATACTCTTCTCACAATCTTTCTCCATTTCAGTTAATGAAATCTCCACGCTCCCAGTTGCTCAAGTCAAATGCCTTGGAGTTCTGTTTCATTCACCTTCCACATTCAAACTGACAAGCAATTTTATTGGCAGTACTTTCAAATCCATTTAGAAACTGACCACTTTGGGGCAGCATAGGAAGGCCCCTCCTCCCCTCCTCCCATGAATACATTGAATTTATACTTATAGACAGAGCAATTCCCCCTGAAGAAGAACTGAGGGCTGATTGAACAGTTTCTACACAACAAACAAGAGAGACCACACAGGAATAGGTAGGAGAGCTGGAGGCATGACACTGAGGGCATTTCAACCCCACACACCACCCTGCAGCTGGGAGGGATCATGGAAGGCCCCATGCACACTTGTCTACCCTGGGTACTAAACAGTGGTTTAAAGGACACCTAGGCTATACAGGAGGGAAATCCACTTCCTAACCCTAGAACATCTGCCAAGTCAAAGAGGAGCTATGGGAACTCTCTTCGGGCTCCGAGGCATCAGGGCACCATTTGTGGCATTGATAGGCTGACCAGACGTGCCATTTTAAACCGGACAGAAAACAACATGCTAAAACCTGTTTCAAAAGCTATGTATGGTCAGCCTAGTTGCCACTGGGCTAAATTCAAGCTGTTAGTAGGCTGACCACACGTACTGTTTAAAATGGGTCAGTACAGTTGTTTTCTGTCTCATTTAAAACAGTACGTCTGGTCAGCCTAGCCTTGATCATAGGGACAGGAGCTGGATCCAGGTACTCTAGCCACAGGCTATGGTCATCCTATTGTGCCCCACGCCCTAGACCCACAGCAGCTCCACTGCTTGTCCTCTGGACTCCCTGAGGCCCTTGTCTGTTCCATCCACAGCTCTGGAGCTTCAGATAATCTCTCCACAGGTTAGTTACTAATTATTATACAAAGAGGAAAATAGTAGGTCAGTAGAGAAAATTGGTGGACATGTCCAGGACTTGGTGACCAAAGTTAACATCACCAGTATGGAAACAAGTCACAATCTCCTGCCACCTGATAGGATCAATGAGAAGAATATAGCAACACTTCTGGAGTATTCCTGCCCCTTCTGCATACCAGGCTGATCAGAAGTTCTGTTTTAAACAGGCAGAAAACAATAGTACTGTCCTGTTTCAAATGGTACGTAGGGTCAGCCTAGTCTCACTGGGCTACGACAAGGTATCAGTAGGCTGACCATACAGATCATTTGAAACAGGACAGTACTATTGTTTTCTGTCCTGTTTAAAACAAGACATCTGGTCAGCCTGGTATAACCTGAATTGAGGGACATTTTACAAAATAACTGGCCCCACCTCTTTGAAATGTCAAAGCTAAGAAGGACAAAGATGGATTAAGACTGACCCAGATGAAGGAAGACTGAGAGATGTAACAGTTGATATGCAGCAAGTGATCCTCGATTGGATCCTGGACCTCAAAAATTCTTACACAAGACAAGTAGGACAATGGAGGAAATATGAATAAAGTCTGTGGGTTGGATAATAGTGTTTTATCATTTTTAATTTTTAGATTTTGACACATTTGCATTGTGTCAAAATGGTTATGTAAGAGGATGTCCTTGATTTTAAGAAATCATACCAAAGTATTTAGAAAAAAAAAAAAGAATCTATTTCTTTCTGCCTGTACAGCTACTATCCTGCTCCAAACAACCCTCACCTCTCACCTGTATTGTTTTAATAGCCTCTTCATTGGTCTCCCTGCCCATGCCTCTATTCAGTTTGTTTTCAATGCAAGAATCAGAATGAGCCTTTAAAACCTAAGTTAGATATTGTCACTCTTTTGCTCAAAATTCTCTAATGCCTACCTAACCTTAAAGAAAAGCCAAAGTCCTTACAATATTCTACAATGCCCTATACAACATGGCTTCTAGTTACCTTTCTGACCTCATCTGTTACTACTCTTCCTTTGCTCATTACTCTCCTGCCACAGTGGCCTCCTTGCTGTTCCTCTGACACAGGCCTGGGCAGAGGTTTTCATTTCAAGGCCTATTTCTCCAATATCACAGTCCACTAACTATTTATTTTATTATTCAGGTGATCACCCCAAAATTGCTTGGCAGTCCACCCGTGGACCATGATCGATGTCTTACCCAGCCCTGCTCTAACACATCACCATGGTATGCACTTGCCACTCCCTCTGTCTGGATCATTCTTCCCCCAGTATTCACATGGCTTACTCTCACTTTCTTCAGATTTTTACCCAAATGTTATCTTATTAGTGAGGCCCTCTCTGATTCTCCTATTTAAAATTTCAACCCCCTAATTCTATCCTCTTCTCAGTTTCACTTTTATTAATACTGATCACTAACATTTGCACATTTTACTTATTTATTGTCCACCTGTCCTCCTACCCAGAATGTAAATTCCAGGCAGGCAATATGTATCCCTTTTTTCTTTTCTTTTCATTTTCTTTTTTGTTCACAGATGTATCTTCAATGCCTAAAGATGTATTTGACACATGAGTTTTTCAGTAAATATTTGTTAAATACATGAAAAGTCAAAGCGATAACGTCAGACATGATTTAAGTTCTCAGCACATTACTAGAACTCTGTCTTTTACCTATTAGCATTACTTTCCTCTGCATTGGCTCCATTCTCAAGCAGGCTTGAGGTGGCATGATGGCTACCAGCAGCTCCAGATGTGCATTCGAGAGTGTGTCTTTCCTGATTGCTTCACCGAAAGCCTTAGAAATGACTCAGATTCTGGGCTTTGGTCAAGTGTCAGTCCCTAAAACAATCTCTGAAAGTAGAGGCAGAAAATCCTATGAAAGCCTGGGTCATGGGGCTCCCTGGAATGGGGGTAAAGTTCAGCTCTACATGAACTGAAAACAAGGGAGTGGTGGTAGTTCCCTAAAAGGAAATGGGATGCTATCACTTGAAGAAGAGGGTTGGAGGCTACGCTGGCAGAAACAGCAGCTGTCCATCACATCATCAATAATTACCCACCAGCAGACCTAGCCCAGAACAGCATTCTTCTCCTGCCCCTGCATTTTCACACCTAGACAGAGAGACCTCTGAACTTTAGTAGGGTTCTCTCCTCCTAAATGCCTTTTCACTTAACTGTCAGTTACGGTCTTCCTCTTCCCTCAATGCCATATTCCAGTATGATCTCCCTTTTGATGACTCAATAGATATAGTCTCTCTTCCTCTTCTGAGCATCCTAGTAATTTTTACTCGTTATATTTTCACACTTTGCCCTACATTTTATTTGTATACATTGTGAGCTCCTTTGGAAAAGGGGGCCGGTTCCATTTCCCCCGCAGTGCAATTCCTCACACCCTCCACACTGCGGTGACTACATGCACACTAGGGCCGCCAGGGTGCGCTAGGCGCCAGGCGCGAGGTCGCCGGGGCAGGGGGGGCGGGAGGCGCTGTAATTGGTAGATGTGGCTGTCAATCGGGCGCAGGCGGGGGCGGGAGGCCGGACCTGCATGAATGGGGCGCGCGGGGAGCGGGCTGCAGTCGGCGCTCGCGGGGGAAGCTCGAGTGCCGGCGGGAGTGGGAGGGAGGAAGCGAAGTTGTGGGGGGAGGGAAAGAGCGCGCGGAGCGGGGAGGGGCTGCTTCGGGGCGGCACGCCGAAAGCCGCGAGGCGCGGGTGTGAGCGAGAGCCGTGGCTGGAGTGCTGGTCGCTTCTGTGCCACTGTCCACTGCGCCCCCTCCGCCCTCGCCGCGCGTCGTCGCCTGCGGGACCCTCCAGGAGTCTGCGGTGCCCCCGACCGGGCCGAGGAGTCAGGACTGGGAAAGCAGACGCTGAGGGAGGAGCCGGGTTCGAGCGGCCGAGCCCAAGGCCCCCGGGCGTGGAGGTGGGGGGCTGAGGCCCCCGAGGGGGCCCCGCAGAGATGGGCAACCTGGAGAGCGCCGAGGGAGGCGCGGGCGAACCGCCTTCAGTCTCGCTGCTGCCGCCGCCCGGCAAGATGCCGATGCCTGAGCCCTGTGAGCTGGAAGAGAGGTTCGCCTTGGTGCTGGTGAGAGCGGAGCCCAGTCTCTTCCCCCCAACGTCTCCCCCCTCGGGCCCCGCGTCCCGTGTGGGACTTGGCCGCGGTTCCCCCCGTCCGGCCCACCCCTTCAGTCAGGGCTTCCGACAGACCCAGGTCTCCAGTGTCTTTCCGGGAATCTCTGAGCAGTCTCTGGCCGGACCCGACATCTCTCTTGGGGACCTCTCGACCGACACTTCAACTGGATACTTAGGAGGAGGGGTCCCCAGTTCGGACTAGTCCGGGATCCAGACCTCTTCCTATCCACCCCCGCCCCGCCTTCTGTAGTTCTCACTTCTCCCCACTTCCCCGACAGTCTCCCCGGGTCCCTGGAATTCTCATTCCTAAGCCTCGGGCTGGTGCGGGAGAATTCGGAAGCTTAGGGCCGGCCGACTCCTCAGTCTAAGTCACGGCTCTTTGACTGGAGAGACCGCCTGTCGTGTTAACATGGAGGCTTTCCAGGGAGTGGGTTCCACTCCTAGCCCGGACCAGATGTTTGGGGGTGAGAAGGGGGAATGGGGAGGGGGCTAGCAGCTCTTGAAGGGGGTGGAATACAGAGTGATGCCATTCTACTTACTTTCCGAACGGCCTGCAGGCATCCTGCAAAGTTATAGTGGGATTTGCCTAAGAGGGCTGAACATGTGGATAAGCCATTTCACTGGTGTATTTTTCCAATTGAAACAATACACAAACCATCCCGCCCCCCTCCCCCTATTATGTTAAGCCTTAGTGGCGGGTTCGTGTTCTTTGCCTGTGCTGCTTTTTTAGTCTCTCTATAGGTTCCCAAACGATCTGTTCAGATGAGTTTTTAGAGCTGACTTTGGGATCCTCCTTTGGTGTGGGAATTGGACATTGATGTCTGTGGCTCTGTGGGTAGAGAGGATCTGAGCTGGTATCACTGGGATGGAACCTAAGAGTATGTTGCAGCTAAAAATGAAGTTTTAGAGAAAGTGAACAAGGTGATGGAATACTTTCTAAAGGAGGTGAAAGACTTGGGGAAATAACTCTCTAAGAGGCAGTGTTAATGCTGCCATTATTGTTGGTATGGCCTGAAGGGCTGACTTTGCCTTTGCCCACAAGGAGGGATAAATTGTGGACTTAGCAGCCTTATTGGATTTCATCTGCCTTAGAATAGGAAGATTAGATCTGTTGGCATACGTGGAGCTGTCTAGAGATCCTGGCCTCTGGTGCTAGAGAGTCTGACATCAGCCCACCAGTACCACAGACAAAGCAGAGAGGATCCATGGGGTTCCAAGAGGAAGCAGTGTTGCTGGCACCTCTCTGTCCACCAGCAGGGCCAAAGGGATCAGGGCCACACATCCTCAGGGGGAATGGAGTGAGTCAGTGATTACTAATGTGCTGTGCCCATCTCAGGCTGAGGAGGAGAGCCTGGGATTCTGTGCTCTTGAGAACAAGAGCTCAACTGTTGGGGAAAAACAGTAGGAGGGAATCTGCCCTCAAGTGGGGGTATGAAAACCCCCCCAGTGAGTTGGCACAAGGTAACCTAAGAAATTGGAGAGAAAGGGATGGTCTGAGGTGGACTGGGTAGTGGGCTGCCTTAAGTAGGTGCTGCCAGGCCATTTGTTGTGAGAGCTCAGAACCAGAGTCGATCTTGTCCTCATTGGAGCTTGGTTGATAAATTTTAGTTGGCAAATTGATGGCTTGATATCCACAAAATGCACATGGTGTCCTGATTACTAGCCAGAGTACCCAGAGGGCCCAGGTTAAGCAGGGGACCAGACCACCCACTTACAAACCTTCCTTCCTTTCTGTATAAACTTTTGATTTGTTTCCTTGTGGCTTTTGTTTTGGTCTTGTTTCTGTGTGCCTGAGCGGCTGCTGATGGAGGGTTGGAACAAGGCAGGCCAGGGCTAGTTAGCTGTCTTAGGAGGGAAGGGGATTTTACCTCACTTTTCCGTCACAGAGAAATCATGCTTTCTTGGGCATTTGAGTTCTTCTCTGGAGGCACTTAAAGATCCCTTTTCCTCTGCTCCTGGAACACGCCCTTTCTACTGTCCTTGGGAATAGTACTGTCTGTTGGATGTTTGACCATGGAATAGGCTCAAGTGTATCTCTTGAACAGTCAGGAGAAGTAGAGTATAGTAGAAAAAGCAAGGGCTCTGTCTTAGCAATTGTCTTAACCTCTCTGAGCCTCATCTATAAGTTTTATAGGTTTACTAATCTTTAAATTGGGGCTAATACCCATCCTGATGGGATTGTGAGAATTAGGTGAGCCATATGTAAGGTGATGGCACTCAATATTGTACTCAATATAGATTAGCTCCTTTTCTTGATTGTGTGAATGACTCAGACAAGCTGCTCCTTTTTCACCTTTTCTTCCAGATTGTCAGCTTCACTATGATAGATTTGCTTTCAGAAAAAGCCAAATTAAAAACAAAAAAAAAAGAAAGAAAAAGCCAGATAGTATTTGGGGGATTTGTGACATACTGATGTCCTGGTTAAGCATATAGGCTTTCAAGCCAAAGTGGGCTCCAGTTAGAAAAGTATTTGACCTCAAACAAGTTACTTAATCTCTTTGAGTCCCAGTTCCTCTTATAAATGGGGATAATAATAGTATTTGCCATGTCAAGTTGTTGTGTGGGCTTAATTAAACTGGAAGTCAGGTACTTAGGTAGCAGAGTCTGACATCTACTATATAAAAATGGTAACTTTTAAACTTGTAGTTCTTAGCAGTAACTCATATCTGAGACTACTTGTATTTCCAAAAAGGGATTTTAAGTTTAGAAATCTGATGAAATCAATTACCCCATTTTATATAGCTAGTTTCAGGGATATGTCTGTTGCTACCAGGTAGAGAGCTTCCCTAGTCTCAATGTATCTATGGAAACCCCCTTGAAAAGCACCCTAGTTGGGGAAGTTGTATCATTGCTGAGTCAAGACCACAGGCTCCCAGCTTTCTGATGCAGACACATGATTTGACCCATAGCCTGTCAGCTGAGGTTGGGGAGCTAGAGGTCTGAGACCATGAGGTGATTTATTCAGGACATTGAATTGATCCCAAGAGTCTTAACCCAGCCCAGTGCCTGAATTCAGGGCTTCTGTACTATATATACTGGGATGATACTGATCCCCTCATCCCTGGGCCAGCAGAAGTCTCCTATTGGTTCCCTCTGGCTGGAATCAGCTTTCACCATACCCTGTGTACTGTACGAATAGTATTATTTTCTAGGTGTGCCTTCATATGAAAAAGGTTGCAAAGTTGTTCTTATGCTATTTCCTTGGGATTCTTCCTTATCCCCCTGTCTGAGCAGCAGCTCTCATTCTGTTGAGTATTGAGAAATTTAGGGATGGCCAGTTATTGGGGTTCTTCTTTATTAGTACCAGAATGAGAGTTGATCTCTGGTCTTGATAAAACCCAGTCTGTGTTTTGGTCACAACTAGATTACTGTCTATCTTCAGTTATTCAGAAGCTAATGCTCAGGCCAGTACTGGTCTTTCCTCAGATAAAGAGGGGAAGCAGAAGGCTTTATTTTGTTTTGTTTTGTTTTTTGCTTTTTGGTATGTGGGTAGCTCCCTGACTGGGAATCGAACCCTGGCCGCAGGGCTGACAGCGCCAATGCTGAAGCCTTAAGCCACTACACCATCAGGGAACTCCAGCAGAAGGCTTTAAAGGCATTGAAAGGATAACTGTCTGCCTTTGCTGTATTTACACCCTAATTTTTTTCTTTGCTGACTTATTATAGACTTGAAATGGAGTCTAAAGGTTCTGACGCCAGAAAAAGCCCTGGATTTCCCTTAGGAGGAGGTCCCTGCTGTGACTCCTCCTCTCATATTTCCCTGGTGATGACTGATGACTTAGGGTTTTACTATAGCATTGATGTGGGAGCTAAACTGGCCTGGGTGCTAGTTGTCTAAGAGGCTTTGAAGGGCCCCCTTTGACACAGAAAGGGGCTGGGAAAAAGTTGGACTAAATATCAAGTTCCAAATTGCCATGGTGGAAATTTTTTTCTAGCTCTGGAGATTTTGGTGAATTAGTTCAGCTGGAATAGGACTTGGGGGAGGGAAAGGGCCCTTGACAGCAGCTGGTCAGAGGAACCCCCTCTTGTTCAGAGACCCCACTGAGAAGGTCATAAGCCACAGAGAGAGGAGCCTCATTCCCTTGACCTTCCCCTATGACCTTGGCTTAGACTGGGGGAGGGGTGTGTGTGTGTGTGTGTATGGTCTGATGGAATGAACTCCTTTAGGAGTGTTTCTGTTGCTGAGAGGAAGATTCAGGGTTTTTTCCTCCTTTTTCTCTTAAAGTAATACTCATTCTCTAAAAAACATGTTGGCAATTTAGAAAGAAGAAAAAAATTGAAGATTTATATTGAAGAAAAACATTCATATTTCCTTTAGTTCCTTTATCAAATGGAGCCAGCATATTTTACAACCTTTAATATTTTTTTCCTGCATGCGGTTTTGTACAGAGTTGTGATACACACACACATACATATGAGGGCTGTTCAGAAAAAATTCAACATAAATGCCTCTATTTTTCATATTGCATGGCTGGATACTTTCTGGACAGCCCTTTTGTGGTGTGTGTGTGTGTGTGTGTGTGTGTGTGTGTGTGTGTTTCTATCCAGTGTGTTTTATTTTATTAGTTTTTTCAGGCTAATCATTGTAAACATTTTTGCTTGTGCAGTGGTCCATCAAGTGAATGTACCATCATGTACTTAACTACTCCCTCATTGTTGGACATTTAGGTTGTTTGCTTCTCTTTGCCATCATAAACAATGCTGTGATGAACATCTTGGTGTATAAAAACTTTTCAGTATTTAGAGTTTTCCTTAGGATAGAATCCCAAAATTAAACATGCCAGTTTGTAGGATATGTTTTTAAGTTCTTAAATACGCATTTCCAGATGGTTTTCCAAAAAGAGAATAATGCATGTGCGTGACCTCAAAGGGAGGGAGGAAGATCGAGAACAGCTTCTTTTCTCCTGATTATGAAAATAATACATGTTTATTAAGCAAATTGGAAGTTAAAATATAAACAATTATAAAATACATAGAAGATTATAAAGAAGAGAATCAAAATCACCTGGGATCTTATTAGCTACTATTAACATTTTGCTGTACATATATTTTCTAACAGGATAATGCTGTGCGTGTTGTTTTATAAACTGATTTTTATTTTACTATTTTAAGCATTATCTTATTTGTTTAAATGTTCTTCAGTATTATGATTTCATGGCTGCATTCATAGCTCATACAAGGACTGTCTGGAAAGTATCTAGTCATGTAATATAAGAAATAGAGGCATGTATGGCAGGATTTTTTCCGGACAACCCTTGCATATTTTATTACTGCCTTCTCTCTCTCTCTCATTCTCTCCCTCCCTCCCTCTCCCTCTCCCTCCCTCCCTCCCTCCCTCCCTCCCTCTCTCCTCTCTCCTCTCTCCTCAGGATAAATTTCTAGAAGTCGAGTTATTGGGCCAAAGGTTATACGCTTTTTAAAGACCTTTGAAAAATATGCCTTCTAAAAAGTTGTACCAGTTGGCTTTTCTACTTGTAGTGTGTCTTCCTTTCTCTCTAAGCTAACCATTACTGGATAACTTTTTAAAAACCTTTGCCAGTTTCATTAATGAGAAATCGTAGCTTGTTTTACTTTGCATTTCTTTTGACATTTCATCATAAGTGTTTGGGCCACCTCTTATTTGTGTTCTTTGCTCTCTGTTGGGGATTTATTATACATACATATTTATATGTAATAAATGTATACATTTTCCACACTTTTTCATTATAAAATGTTTTTCACATATGAAAGAGCTTATGTAACTATTATGTAAGAATAATAATAAGATGGACACCAGTGTATCCACTATGTATCCTTGGAATCACTTCCTGCCTCTTAAAATTTTTTCTCCCTGCTGCCTTATCTGGAATGAAAAGGCCCTTTAGCTCAGGACTTGGTTCTGTTTCTGCAGCTGGGACAGTCCAGGTGGCAGCCACACCAGTGCTTCATAGCTCTGTCTGTGGGGAAATAACTACAGCTGGTGAGAACAGGAACTGGTCGTGGTGGAAATAGCTAATCTTCAGTGAAGTGAAAAAAGAAGCCAAGGTGGAGAGGAAATGAGACCACAGATCCTCCCCTGCCCTTGAGGTTGCCTGGGAAGGCTGGCTGGAGCCACGGCCCTGGTTCTCTGTGGTCACCACGGAAGTATCCAGCCCCAGAACTGACTTGTAGTGGGCCCAGGGGACAGCAGCACTGGTTGCCTGAAATCCATGTGTTACCTTGTCAGCCAGGCTGGTCACCTCCATTCTGGGGAAACATTTCTCCCAAGTCTGAGCTGAGCTGAAGCAGTGCCAGGGAAAGGCTGGGGGTTCATTCCAGTTCGGAAGTGCACTTCAGAGAAGAGGAAGGACCTTTTTCTTTGAAGATAAGAGAGGGTGCTATCTCCACACAGCTCTCCCATCACCCTTGAATCTCTCTGGGCACTTTAAGGCTCCCTCTTGGAATAGCACCAGATGGGAACTTAAGGGTTTTTAGGTTATCACCTGGGAAGAGAAGTGGATTCCAGAATAGAGATAAATTGGGTGGCTAGAATTCCTGAGTTCCTATTTCCAGTCTCTCTTGTGCCTCCCTTGGCAGAATCACATCTTTTTGTCTTATTCTCCTCCTACATCGGAGAATGAGCCCCTGCAGGAACGATGTGCAGGTGTCAGGCTGCCTCTGTCTTTGAGACACTCTAGTTACCTCTGTCTCCCACTCTCCTCTACTTCCTTCATCTCTCAGAATCCCCTTTCCAGCGTCTCAGCCTTTCTGTCTTCCGTCACCTCACAGCCAAGTTGTGGGTGAGGAGTTTGTGTGTTGTGTAGTGGAGGACCTGGATAGAGGTTTTTGGAAGCAGTTTGCTCCTACCTCCAACGTTACTAATGTGCATACCCTTCTCAGTTTATAAAGTACTTTAAGGACTGTGAAAGGTGTTCTAAATAATGTTCACAATCACAAGAGGTTAGCAGAAATATTTACATGACAAGTTTTGCCAGTACAGGAAGGGTTTATTTAGGCTATTGTATACCTGTGATGGTTTTTTTTTTTTTTTTTTTTTTTTTTTTTTTTTTTTTTTTTTTTTTTTTTTTTTTTTTTTTTTTTTTTTTTTTTTTTTTTTTTTTTTTTTTTTTGTGGTTCCCTGGCTGAGAATCAAACCCAGACCACGGTGTTGAAAGTGCTGAAGCTTAGCCACTACTCCACCAGGAAACCCCTAGTTCTTTCTCTCATCCTTCTCCTTGTCCCTTCCCATCTCTTACTACCTTCCCACCTTCCCACCCTCACCTAGCAGTTTTGCTAGGACTGGAATTGGGCTGGTGGCCTTGCCTCTGGGTCCCTAAAAATATTAAGAGGGTAGGTATGTATTCTCTGCCTCCCCTGCTCACTCATTTCTACTCAGATCTAGATCAGGCAATGTCATAGCCCTTCTTCAATTGCTCAGCCCCTATCTAGGAGCTGAGCTTGGTGTTTGGGTAGTTTAGGAGGTGGTTATCCTGCTTGAGAACTACCTACAGCTTAGAGCAAACTTAGTTTCTGCTCAGTTTTTACCAGCTTGCTTGTGGGGAGCTGGGGAGCCAATCCATAGATCTTCCCAGTGTTTTCCCTGAAACCTGAAAAAAAAACTAGTTCTGTATGGAAGTAGTTGATTTGAGATTCTTGCTAGCTCAGGATGGTTGAAAGAGAGAGCATCAGTTTGGAGTCAGAAGGCTTGGGTTCTGATCCAGCTTTATAGCCTTTTCCCCCTCAGCTGAATGATGTGGAACAAAACCTGTAACTTTTCTGATCTAATTTCATCCTTTATGAAATAGGTGATGATGATGATACCTACCTTACAGGGTTTTGAGGATGTTTAAAGTAGACAACATAGTGATAATACTGTATAATCTATAAAGGTTCAACAAATAAATGTTTGTGGCATATATAATACCCATCACACCACTTCTGTTCCAATAACTTAAAGTGGTTTTTCAGCCGGGGGGAGATATTGTCCCAGCAGGGAGTTTTGGGAAACAAGTGAGGATTTTTGTTGTTGTTGTTGTTATTTTTTATCACACTGGCTGGGGATATTAACCATCCTAAGGTGTAAGGTCAGTCTCACATAATAAAGGATGATCTTGTCCACAATGCCAATAGCGCTCCTGCTGAGAATCCTCTTCTACTAATCTGTACCTCCATTGTCTTGTGTCCCAGTTGGGGATGAAGCTTCAAGAGCAGTAAAAATGAAGGCAGAGTGTAATTTTTGGTGCTTTCTTGGTTTTCCCATTTCCTCTTATACCATCAGACTAGAGGTGGACCTCTTTTTATTACCTCTGTCTGTAGGTTTAGTACTTGATTCCCTCTGTTCTCTGAGTTCTACCCTAAAACTTCCCAAGGTGCAGGTTGGGGTATACATACTTCACTGTTATTCTTTGCCTACCCCCTGGGTAGGTCCTCAAACCAGGGTAAAAGTTCTTTTAGTTTGGGAACAAGTTTGAGAGATCTTTCAGCAGGGCTTCTGAATCTTTTAGGTAATAGATCCTTTTAAAAATCTGGTTAGACCCCTAATTCTCCCTCCCCCTATACATATATGCACACAGCAAAGTGTTTTGGGAGTTTAAAGACCATTCTTGAATCTGCTAGGGAATCCCTGGCTTTGATCCTACAGGAATGGGGAGATAGAGGTGGGTGAGAAGAAGCCACTGCTGGAACTCCTTGACACAAATAGTACTCTTGATATTTTGTAAGGAGAAGGAGCCCTGGTTATCAGTTCAGATACAATAATGCTTCTGTTAGTGGTTCCAAAAAAGATAGCTTGTTGAAAATTGTCTGATTTCCATTCAAAGGGAGAGTCTGGCCTCTGGACATTTTGAATTAATTTTGATTAAGGACAGTTTGTGATGGGGTCTGCCACTTTGAGCTAGACCTTCCACCTCCAGGAGCATCCAGGTAGGGATGACAGGATGTACTTTGACAAGCCAGGGGAACTGGTGGCATCCTTGCAGTGAAGCCCAAAGGTTAGGTCATATCCTGTGTTTGGAGGTATTGCCTGCCTAAAGCTGCAACCTCCTGCAGACCTAAGGTCTCTAGGAATATCCAGACACCTGGCTTCCCAGGGTGTGCCTGAGAGGGGACTGCGAACATCCAGTTTCTGTTACTTCTGTGCTTAAATCCTCTTGCTTTCTATCTTATGAAAGCAAAACCCTACACTTTTTTATTTTGACTGCTCAAAATATTTTACACAGAAATTTTTGAAGAAAAATTCAAATCTTTTGGCAGCCTTATTTATTATGAAACAAAGTTTTTTCAGGACAACATTTGAGGGTTTTTTTTTCTGGGTGGGGCCTCCCATCTTATTATTTTAGGAATGGCTTAGTTTCTTGTCTCCACCAAATGCCTGGATTTAACTTGTATACATTAAGGAAAGAGAATTAGCATTTGTTGGGTATATGCCACATGCTTTTACATTTAACTTGATAACAATTCTGTGAGGCAGTTATTTCACTTCTGTTTTACAGGTGATAAAACCAGGGCTCAGAGGGGTTAACTAACTTGGAAAAGGTCTCAGCTTAAATGTCACTTACAGAGGTTTTAAGTAAAAATTTTCTTTTTTTTTTTTTAAGTAAAAATTTTCAATTAGATATTTTGTTCATGCTAAAAGGACTGCTAGAAATACAATTTCTAAAGCATGTTAATCCTTGATTATGTACTTGCAATAAAAATTTTTGGAAGGATACAAATAAAACTGATAACAATAGTTACCTCTGGGATGCAAGGAAGGAACCATATGGAAGGAACAAGAGAGTCAAAGGGAATTTAGTTTTATACTGTTTACATTTTTACAAGAAGAATGTACTTATGTGTTATCTAATTAAAAGTTAAAGAAAGAAAAAATTGTTAACCTCACTAGAAATAAAAGAAATGAGCATTTAAATGATAAACTCTTTATACTAATTATCTGGGTGAAATTTTAAAGATCAACAATGTCCATGGTTGTCATTAGTGCATTAATACACTATTAATGGTAGGGTAATTTGGTACAGACATGAGAAGGCATTTTATAGGATCTGTCAATTTCAGATGTGTGTACCCTTTAACTCAGTCATCTCACTTCCAGGAGACTGGCCTGCAGAACTGTTTATACACGTGCATGATGGTGCATGGAAAAGGTCCTCAGAGCTGTATTGTTTAACAGTAAAACCTGGAAATAACTTGATTGTCCATTTCCTCTCCAAATCTATTTCCCTTCCATTCATCTAGTTACTCAAGGCAAATACTGGGAGTTATCCTTTATTTTTCCTTCTCCCTTCCCCATACTTGGTCTATCAACAAGCCTTGCCAATTCTATCTCCAAACATATATCCTAGATCTACCCATTGCTCTTGTCTTTGTTGCCATTGCCTCAGTCCAAGCCAGTGTTGGTTCTTGCTTGTGTTATATCCAACCAACTGGCCTCCATTTTCCTCTGTGGCCCCTTTCTCCATCCTCCCATGTGTTCTCCACAAAGCAGGCAACTTTAAAATATAAGTCAAATAGCTTTATTCCCCTGCCTAAAAACCTTTAATGTCTTCCCTTTGTACTAAAAGAAAAAAAAAAAAAAAGCCTGGTCCTGACTTTGGCCCTAGGACTATATTATTTGGCTCCTACTCACCTCTCCAACCTTACTTGCTCTCCTGTTTACCATGCTCCACATGAGCTTTCAGTTCAGGACAAACTATGTTCTGTCTCAGGGACTTTGCACAAGCTGTTTCCTCTCCTGCCATCCCCTTTCCCTGGACCTCCAAATGACTCCATCCAGCTTATACGTCAGGTCTCAGTTTAAAACATGCCACCTCTCAGAGAGGCCTCCCTCCCTTATTATTCTCTGTCCTGGCATTCTGTTCACTTCTTTTGTATTATTTTTCATTTTGAAATGGTTTATTTGATGACTTGTTTATTATCTGTCTTCCCAGACTGTTGACTCCATTAGGGTAGAGACTTTATGTATGCTTATCACTGTACAGCCAAATACCTGGCACCAAATACCTGGCTGTGACTGATGGAAATCTCGAAGATATGTGTATGTGTATAGAAATATAATAATCTAAAAAGGCAATTAAAAGAAGACTATATATAATGCTTTATAAAACCACATATGTTTATCTGTAAATGTATAGAAAAGAGGCTCAGGAGAATCTACAACAAGCTGGCAAATGTGGTGACCTATAGAAGGGGATGCATAGGGTTGGGGGCTAAACAGTGACTCATTTTTTATTCTACAAGCTTTTGAGTTAATTGACTTTTTTACAGTATGTCCGCATGCATTTTTTCCTTCTTTAAGGGAAAAGGAGGAATAAAAATAGGGAGTAGAAAGAATCCTAGGAGATGCTCTTCTGCCCTGCAGTTGTATTTTAAACTCTTAAATGTAGGCATGATCCCCCAGACGCAGCCAGGCTGTATATTTTTAGCCTCTTTCATTTCCAGGCCAGTGAAAGCTGTACCTCCAGCCTTAGCAGAGCTTTAGGAGATGAAGTCAGCAAAGGAATACACATGAGCTCTGGGCTTCACTGCAGCTAAGCTGCTTAAAGTCAAGTCACTTCAGCAGCCCTCACCCTTATGGAAGCCATGTTCTCTGGATTCTTTTTTTTTTTTTTTTTTTTTTTTTTTTTTTTTTTTTTTTTTTTTTTTTTTTTTTTTTTTTTTTTTTTTTTTTTTTTTTGCTTTTTGGTATGTGGGTAGCTCCCTGACTGGGAATTGAACCCCGGCCACAGTGCTGACAGCGCCAATGCTGAAGCCTTAAGCCACTACACCATCAGGGAACTCCCATTTCTCTGGATTCTTGTCCCCCAGGAATACGGACAGCTAATCATTTTAATAGCTAACATTTATTGAGTGCTAATCTCATGCCAGCCACCATGCAAAGCTCTTTAAACACATTATCTCATTTAATCATCACAACTCTATGAAGTATTTATTATTATCTCCATTTTATAGGTGAGGAAACTGAGGTCCAGGGAGGTTAAATAGCTCATTTAGGATCACACAGTTAGTAGGTGGTGAGGTCAGAATTTGAATTCAAGTAGTCTGACTCCAAAGCCTACATCCTTAACAATAGTCTCCTCCTCTTTCCAGGGTTAGCCCCCTTTGCTGACAGTCCTCCTTTGGAGGGGACTGTAGATTGTGGCAGAATATAGGGCAAGTTAAAGAACAAGTCTTCCTTTACTGAGATTTGTGGTGGGTAGATTTGGGCTTTGGAGTCAAGCATTAAGTTTGAGTCGCAGCTCTCATACTAGGACATTTGCTATTCAACAAGCATTTTTTTTTTTTAAACTTTGTGCCAGTGATACCACTGGGTATAGAGTGGTGAAAAAACAAATATCACCTCTGCCTTCATGGGGTTTAGAGGGAAAGAGATATTAAACTAAATATTTAATTATAAATTAGGATATGTTTTTTGGGAGGCAAAGAACTGGTTGTTAGGCGAGAGAATAACCAAGGTTCCCCTCTGGAAGAATACCAGAGATAGACAGCCTTAGAAGTCTATGAGGGACTTTCTTTAATTTTCCTTCCTTTCTTGATTTATTAATGAAATATGTCTTAGTTGCCTGCTGTATACATAGTACTTTCCCAAGTGCTTTGGAGAGTACCAAAGAAGTAGAAGACAATGCTCATGAAGTTGGAGAGGCAGAATATGTATTTAGAATTGTACTTTGAACAACTAGAGAATTAAAGCAAGTATGTGTGCTTAAGTTGTCCATGAGGCTCTCTATGTGCATCAGTTATTTTATCCACAATATGGGAATACTGTTTGTCTTGCCCAGTCTCATGTATTTGTGAAGACCAAATGAGATCATAAGGTGATGGGTGTCACACAGCTATAGGCACAGAGGGGTTGGAGAGTTAGGGAAGGGTCAGCAGGGCATGGGATCGCTAATCAGGCAGTGCTCTAAGGAGGGCATGGACTTTTAAGTTAGGTCTTAAAAGGGGACAGGTATGGATTAGGAGAGAGGAGGCTGTTGTAGGCAGAGCTTATGGGAGGGGATTAAAGAGGCAGAATGACCCAGCTGTATGAGGGGCAGCCAGGGACTCTGCCTGCTGGGATAGAGGAGTCCTGTTACAGACAGACAGGTGAGCTTGGATCAGAACGGATGGTTAATGCTCAGAGAGTTTTGTCTAAAGAGCCTCTGATTGTTAGAAAAGGCTGTGGAGCCCTTCTTGCCCAGCTTTCAGGGAATAGAGATTCGTTGGTAAGTGGTTCCTGGCCATTTGTGGGTTTGTTTATTAATGCTGAATGATTGCAATATATTGAAGTAAATGCTTAATCCTTGCAGGTTAGAGAATCAGTAAAACTGGATAGAAGATAATGCCACAGGTCACCTCTGAACTTTCGAAGTCCAAAAATGTAGAAGCTTCCATTTCTAGTCACCAAGTGTTGGGTTCTTTCCTTTGCCAAATCTATCTTGCCTTCCTTTAGAGCATCAGTTCCCAAATGGTGGTATGCATACCCCTGGGGGTATGTGCTGGGCTGTTCAGGCGTACACAAACAATAATCAGTAAAGGCGAAAAAACAGGTAAAGTTAAAAAATGCAAATGTTAGTTATGGAACAATAAATGTTAAGTTTAAATCACCGTTAATGGAGACCATTCAAAATAAGATCACATTAGGGAATGATAATTGGTGAGGGTGTGGATATGAGCTCTTCCCCCAAACCGATCTTCTACCAATCATTTCATACAGTTTCAGAACAATCCATTTGTGACATTTCTAGAACTTGCCCAAACATGTAAATACATCTGTAGCTAAACTTTTTGATCAGTTTAGTTATTGACTGAGTAAAAGCAAGTGCATTGTCTTTAATCATGATTCTTTTCAAGTAGTTTTTTTAGTTAATGTTTAACATAGTTTCAGTTATTATTGTAAGTGATTTTTTAAGTGTGTCAATTATGGATCAGTGGTTGAAAAGCAGGAATGGTTAAAAAAAAACAACAAAACTTGATGTGGATTATAACCCATCGCCAAGTATTTCTCAACTCTTGTCCGCAGCTGCGAGTATACCCACACTGGGATATAGTAAAAGGTGTGTGCCACAGATACTACACAGAAGAAAAGGAGGTAGTTTAATGTTTATTTGGGGACGAGTGGGTTAGGGAGGGGAGAAAGGGGAGGGGGTGGGAGAGGAGGGGGGGAAGCTAAATATAAGGTGATGGAAAGAGAAGTCACATTAGGTGGTGAACTTATTATACATCAAGTTGACAATGCACTGTAGAATTGTATACCTGAAACCTATGTAATCCTTGCTAACAGATGTCACC
>PVJL010003721.1:0-119178 GCA_004026885.1 Lyroderma lyra | reverse complement strand
TGGCACTTAGGAAAGTGTCCAGCTGTTACTTCATACATGATGTCAGGAAAGAAAGACCATGAGAATGCAGTTGAGGCTTCATACCGTATTGCTTATCACACAGCTAAATGTGGCAAAAACTATGCCGTAACTGAAGATTTAATTTCTCCTTGTATTAAGGATACTGTTTTTTGTATGTTTGGGGAAGAACATGTATGCAAAATCAATAGTATCTCTTTTTCAAACAATACAGTGTCTCTGAATTCAGGAAATATCTGACAGTGTTGAAGCTATAGTAGAAGATAGAATTAGAAAAGGTAAATTCCTTTTCATCCAGGTTGATGAAAGTGTAGATGTTGCTGATTTATCTGTTTTGTGCATCATCGTGAGGTACTTGGTAGGAAATGAAATTGAGGAAAACGTGTTGCATTGTTACCTGATGACGGAGCGTACCACGGGCGAAGATAGTTTTAATGCAATCAATGGTTATTTCATTGAAAAGGACATCAGTTGGTTGAATTGTTGTGGTGTATGCACTGATGGAGTCAAGCCTATGTCAGGTTGTTTTATAGGCCTACACGGCCGAATTAAAGAAGTAGCCCCCCATGTACCGTGGAGTCACTGCTGCATTCATAGACAAAGTCTTGCATCCCAGCCTCTTCTTAGTGAACTGAAAGATGTTCTTGATGAGGCTATAAAAGTTGTAAATTTTACAAAACTCCAGATTGTTTAAAGCACTGTGTGAGGAAATGAACATCATTCATAGCACATTACTTTTGCGTATGGAGGTCAGGTGGCTATCTCATGGCAAAGTATTTGCATGGATGTTTGAACTTAGACATGAAGTTCATGTATTTTTGTGAAGACCATCATTTCCCTCTTGCTCTAAAGTTTCAGGACAGTGGTTGGCTTCCAAGTCTTGCATACTTATCAGATATTTTTCTAGAAACAAACTCAACTTGGGACTTCAAAACAGCTCAATCACTATATTCAAAGTAACTGACAAAATTGAGTCAATGATTAGAAAAAGGGAGTTTTGGAAAGTGTGTATTGAAAGAGGTCAGCCTGAAGTTTTTGAAACTCTGCCCAACTTCTTATCTGAGAATGACTCGCACCTATCCCAAAATGTGAAAGAGAATATTGTGAGTCACTTGGAAGGTCTTAAAGTGTCCTCAACGTGAAAAAGAAAACAACTTGATTGCAGATTGCTTCAATGAAGAAGTCTTTGAAGAAGCTGAACTATCAATCAATGAAAAAGAGCAGTTAATTGAACTTTCAACTGATTCTTCTTTAAATTCTGATTTTAAAAGAAAGCCTCTTATTACCTTCTGGGTAGATGTCAGTGAGGAATAGGAACAGCTCAGTGAGAAGGCGCTCAAATATCTATTGCCATTTACTAATACTGAACTAGTGGAGAGAGCTTTTTCTTCTTACACCTTCATAAAAAATAAGTACCACAACAAGCTTAATGCAAGTCTGGATTTAAGACTGTATCTTGCACCTTTTGAGCCTGATTTTAAGAAACTAAGTGCATCAAAGCAAGCTCAACAATCTCACTAACAATGTTTCAATCGGCTAGTGATCTGCATAACAATTATTACAGACTTTTCAGTTAACACAAATATTATTAATAATAAAATGTTCATTAAATACTTGATCATCATTATAATATATAACTGTTACAAATATTGTAAAATTAAATCTGTGGTTTGTACTTTTACTGTAGTAATTTTTCTTTCCTAACTTATTACCTCATTTTCACTATTTTACATTAACATAGGCACTGAACAAAAGTGTCAGTATTTAAAAACACCTGTTTTAAAAACAAGGGGTACAATTTATAGAAATGGGTTTAAAAGGGGTGCACAATTAGAAAAAGGTTGGGAACCACTGCTTTAGAGTGAAATGTTGTTTTGTAGTAATAATTTGTGTGATTAACAATGCCTTGTTCATAGTAGCTGCTCAGTACATTTCATTACATAGTAACAGTGTCCACTGTTTGTGAGCCACTTTCTACCTGCTAGTGTTTTCTTGCACACTGTGTTAGGGCAGTGGGTGGGGGAATGGCACCCTCTCCCAGCTAGTCTCTCAGGCCAAACACCTGGGAGTCACTCTGAGCTACTTCTCTTCTCATGTTCTCCATAGGTACGGTCATTGCTATAGCTGTCCTCATCGCTTGCGTAGTCTGTTGTAATGGACACTTTAGTAGTCTCTCCACTCCAGTCTTGCAGACCCACACATCCCAATTTATTGACATAGCCATATATAAATATCTGGGGGAAGGGTTTTCTAGGAAGAAAGAACAACCTGTGCAAGCCTGTGGGTGGAAAAGAACTTTGCACATTTGAGGACTGCCAGATTGGTTGGCAAGGATGCTAAAGAGATGTCTGAGAAGGCAGAAGAAAGGTGAGCAGGGCCCAGGTCATGGGGACCTTGTCAGCCTTGGTAAGGAGTTTGAATATTGATTGCAGAGGGAGTGACCTGAAGTGCTTTTTAGTTTTAAGAGCTCACTGTAGCTGCTGTGTGGTGAGCCCTGGACTCTGGCTCATCTCTTGGCAGCACATTGGCCTGAGTGAGATAGGCTTCTCACTCACTTCTGCCTGGCAGAGCTGTCATGCCCTCTGCCTTTTCAGGTTTGACTGGTGCTTAGCTCTCACTCATATACCCCCCACTCAGGCTAGAAAGGGCATTGCCTCTGCTAGGCTGGCCCCAGTGTTTGGCGTGCCTCCCAGTGGCCTGAGCCTATAATTTGGTGGATTGGCTGGTTACAAAAATAAAAAGTGCGACCTATAACTAAAGCTGAGTGGATTCAGTAAAGAGGGAGCTTTTAATTTGCCGAGGTCCTGGGCTGTATTTAACTGGAGGAGAAATGTGTCTCCTCCCTAGGCGCTGCTCCATTTTCTCCTTTTAGTGCCTGCTCTGGTGCAGGTTAGGGTTTGTGGGCCTGCGGGTGAGCTAAGGGAGTCTTTAGGGAGATATTTGAAAGGGATGTTAGGGTCCAATGACAGGCTTTATGGAGCTGCCTGGGAAGTTGGTATTATTAAGTCTTGCTTCTTATGTAGCCCACTGGGGTGGAAGTAGAATTTTTAAATGTTTGATTGTGTGATCATTTATGTATTCATTCAACAAAATTTTATTGGATGTTTACTCTATTTTAGACATTAGGGATAGCATAGTAAACAAAAGAGACAAAGAGACCTGCCCCATAGAGTTCACATTGTTGTTGGGGAGAACAGTAAACAAATATACAGGAATGTAATGTAATGTTTAAGTAGCAGTACATGCTATGAAGAAAAAGAAAGCAAGGGGATAGAGAGTAATGGGGGGCAGTATTTTAGATGAGATGAGAAGGCAGATTTTGGAGTTGAGGTATAAGAGAAAAGCAAAATAATGAAGGGCAACTCTGTGGACTCTGGATCTCGGCTCCCAAAGTTTTTCTGAGGAAGGGGCTCCCCGTGAGGGCACAGCCAGTCTGGGCAGGAGTCAGATTAGTGCTCATCTGGGGGCCCAGCTGGATCCTAGCCCCAGGTGGGCCCCAGTCAGAGCCTGTGGTTGCCTCTTCCCGGCTCCTCTTGTCAGAACTGTCTGCAGGGCTGGGCAGGTGCTGATTAACTGTAAATAGATACTTGTGTTTCCAGAGCTCCTCAAGCCTGATTCTCCCAAGATTTCTTGAAGTCACTCTGTGTGTTCTTGGTTAACAGAGGAAGAAGTCTGGCCTGGGAAACTGCAAGGAACACAGGGATTCCTCCTGCCTGTGACTGGGTGCTCAGCCAGGCCTTTTGCAAGAGCTTTGGGTCTCAATGGATTTGGAGTTGAATCCTATGCCATTTATTAGTTCTGTGACCTTGGGCCAGTGCCTTAACTTCCTTGAGCCTCAGTTGCTTCATCTGTATAATCAGGATACTACTTAGCTTCTAGGGATTTTGTGAGGATTAAATAACACATAAAGGATCCAGGGCAGTGTCTGGCATAGTCAGTGCTCAATAAATTTTAAGTAGAAATATTCTAAGACCACTAACCTCCTGAAGTCAGGGATCTGGTATTAAGGAGCCCAATGAGAATACTCAGAAAATACGAATTATTATTGGGTAGAGACTGGTTCTTTGTACCTCAGAGTTGTAAAATCACTAAACTGCACACCACACAGTAGTCACCTTGCCATCCTACTTGACGTTGGCCTTGTTATGACCACTCCACAGATCTTACTTAGGACCTCCACGAATCAGCATAGCCCTTGGCCTGCCCCTTTCTTCTCTGTACAGCCATAGAAGGATTGGACTTTTAAGAGCCTCCTGGACTGGGACATTTACCAAGGCCAGCACAGTCAGCGTAGACCTGCCAAGGTTGAGACCTGAGCTCCTGGAACTGTACTGAACTCTAGGGAGGTGGAGGTCACTGTTAGGTGGGCTCATTTGCAGATTGGAGATCCCACAGTCCTCTCCCCTTAATGCCAACCTCAGAGTGAGGCCCAGACAATGTATTTGAATGGATGGATGACAGATAGCTAACTGGGAAAGAGCATCTTTGTATGAACCTTCTGTGTCCAGAGTATGCTTGGGCCCCTTACTTTGGACAGACTTCTTGTTTGTGGTTGTGGTATTTTGTTTTTACTTGCCGCTCAGCAAAATCAGCATCACGCAAGCATTCATTATCCTCAGGCCCTGGCAGTCAGGGCACTTTGTGAATCCCTTGTAAAGTGCTCATGTCTGCACATTATTTTCTGATGCAGCTGGCATGAGTTCCAGATTGATGGTCCAATAGCAGCTATTAGTTACTCTTTGGGCTTGGCTAATTACTGCTGGCATCGTGGGTGACTAAGGAATTAAGAATCTTGTGCATTTATGGGGCAGCAGGTCTTGGTGAGCTCCCAAAGCATTTATGTCATTTCCTCAGAATATCCTATTTAAAAGCATTACCTCCCTGAGGAATTGAAGGGTAGCCAGCTAGACAATGTCTAGTGACATCTAGCTTCTCAGTCAATTCCCTCTAAGAATTGTGAAGAAACCACCTACTGCTTGTTGCCTACACTTGCCCAAGGAAATGTCAAGATGGTGTTATAACATTGCAAAAGCAGCATCAGGTACTAGTGGTTGTCTTAGAGGCAAGAGGGCAGAGAACTTACCGCAGGCTTATCCTGTGGCAGGACAGGTGAAGATCCACACCAGTATCCTAGTAGTGTGGAGGGCCTCTGAGGCAGAGAACTGAGAATAGTTAAGGTGTCATCTTCCCTGCCTGGAGACAGGGAGAGGGACATGATACCAGCCCTCAGAGACTTGCTAAGTGCAGCCTGGTGTTCATTCACTCAACAGGCATTTACTGAGCACTTAGAATGGTGTTAAGTCCCAGAGAAGTAAAATGACTAAGTGTCTGCCCCAGGAGTTCCGTCTAGAGGGGGAGACAAACACATTAAACATATAATTGCAATATACAACTTAGGAAGCTTACTGGTACAGATATGCACGAGCATTGGGGAGCATAGGGGAGAGGTGAAGCCAGGGGAGTACTACCCATAGGAGGAAATCTCTGCTGGCTACAGGGATAATTAGAAGTTGGAGAAGTGTGGGAGAGAAAGCAATCCAGGTAGAGGGCCCAGCATGGGCAGGGACATCAAGGTGAGACAGTGCATGATATGTTCAGAGAATCCTCATGCAGCTGCTTGGGGCTGTTGGAGGGTGAGGTCTAAGGTGGAGAGTGGTGGAAGCGGAGGCTAAAGTGATAAGGAGGGCTTTGAATGCCGTGTGGGAGGGACTGTACTTCATGCTTTTCATAGAGAGTGGTGTGGTCAGATTTTGAGTTGTAGGCAGGTCCATCTGGCAGCTGTGGGAGAGAATCAGAACTGGAGATGGGCAGCTGAATGGGGGCCTGGTGATGCCAATGGGACCCTGAACCAGGGATGATTTGCATGGTGGGTATGATGGGACAGAGTCAATAAATAACTTAAAAAGGTTAAATTTTGAGGACTTGGTGATTGATTACATTTGACATTGGGAAGGTAGAGTAAAGGAAAAGGGAGGAATTCAGGATGAATTCCAGATTTCTAGCTTGCTAGATTAGTTAGGTGGAGGTACCATTATTGGTAAGAGAACACAGGAATAACCGTAACAGAGAAGGGGAAGCGATGAGGCCAGTTGGAGACCCGTGAGGTTCCAGAGCCTGTGGAGTCCGGATGGAAGTTCTAATGGGCAGTTGGATATTTAAAGCTAAAGCTCAAAGGAGAAGTCTGGGATAGAAATACAGATTTGAGAGTCACCAGTGTTTACTGGCCAATTAGAACTTGAGGCTGAAAGATTCCCTTATGCCTTTCTCTATATTCGCACAGATAGCACAGCCCTTCAGTAACTGGGAGGGACCACTCCCAGGACTTACGCAATGTCACAAGGAGCAAAGCAGAGTTGTTGAGAAGATCAAGTTAGTTGAAGAGGGCAAAAACAGACATTTGTAGCAGAATCAGACCTCACATTTGTAGTCCGCAGGTTTAACCTGAGGAAGTTGGAAGACAATGGCGAAGTGAGGGGTTTGAGGTAAAGCAGAACATGAAAGACAATTTAGTAAAATCTCCTCCAAAATGTTAGAGCAGTTGTCTCAAATCACTCAGCAGAGTGCCTTTGTCCGTGACTCAATTCTGTCTCCCTGAATTCTCAGCTTTTCTGTGAATCCCCAGGGTGGCTGTTGGTATCTCAGTCTTACCTTTCACATGGGTGTGTATAGTTGCTCTAACCTAGAGAAATAATAAACATACAAATAAGTATATTTAACCTATACTGATCAGTTATACCTATATACTATACTTACTTATATATTTTAAAGTTCTGTGAAATTGTATTTTGCTTATGTGCTTAAAAGCTAATTTGAATCAGTTGCAGCTCCAGGAGTAGCTCATCCCAGTTACCCTTCATAGAATGCTTCAGCTGTGCCAGGACTGTGCAAAGTCTTTTTTATTTATTCATCCCTTCACTCAAGTCTTATAAGAGGTAGATATTATAATCTATATTTTATAGATAAAGAAACAGGTTCCAAGAAGTTTAATAATTTTCCCACTGTCTCATAAAATTATCAGGATTTAGATCTAGGTTATCCCTGATTCCAAAGCCCATACTATTATCTGTAGCATTCTGAATGTTTGAAATGCCATTCAGATATGAGGGAATTGTCACCCATCATGCAGTGTCTGAGAGGATAGTTCCCTTGTTTCTTGGCTCTGCATAGAAGCCTTGAACTTCACGTGTTTAGCATAAATACTTCGTTCAGCTGGTTCCACCCCATTTGTGCTGGACAGGGAAGCGCTGTTTAATGATCAACCAATGCCAGTCAGACAAATCCAGGTGGACCTTCCCAAGTTAGAAATGGAGATTTGTTTTCTTTGTGAGGAGATGGCAGGACATGGTAGAAAAAGCCATGTCCTGGCAAAAGTTACGTTGGAGGTCATGTATCTGAGTTTGAATCTGGGTTCTGCCACTTTCTGTGTGACCTAAAGCCAGTTGGTCTGAGATTCCCAATTCTCTCTCCAGTTTAACAGGCATAACATTTATCTCCAGTGATTACTGAGAGCAGTGAGATCATGTGAGAAAAGTGCCTGGCGTATAAGACATTCAGTGATGTTTTTCTCCCCCTCCAGAGCCCTGAGCGTATATGGCACTTAGGACACCAGACATTATGAGAAGCAGAGAAGATGTGGGATCTCTATGGGTCATGAGGCAGGAACTCTCAGAAGACTAATTCCAAAGAGGTGGTTTTTTTGTTTTGTTTTGTTTTTTTTGCTAGCTGGACAATCAGATGAGATGTGAAAAGCTAGGACACTCAAAGATAGAATTGGATGTAGGCAGCTACGACCTCTGTTGTCAAACTCTGGACTTAAAGACATGAGTGGAGACAGTGTTGTGAGAATGGCTCAGGGATCAAGGGCAGACTGGGGTCATTATGATTCCTCCCCAAAGAAGACAGGAGCATTGAAGCTCAGGATGAACCCTCATTTGATAGCAATCGAAAAAGCAAGGAGAAACAGAGACTTGTAGTGCCTCTCCCCAGCTGTTATGACTTGTGACAGATGTGTGCCCATGCTGGGCCTCAGTTTACCCTTCCATAAAGCAGGAGTCATGCCTCTCCCACATGTAGTCTGGAAGTAGGAAGGGATTCATTAAGTTTTACTGTCTGATCATAGCTCCTGGATATACAATGAGAGTTCAGGAAAGCTACAGCTGAGTCCCAGCAGTATGCTGGGTGAGATGGAGTGCTGCCCCTAGTCAGCCTCTGCTGTCCACATGAATAGTCACAGTATCTATTAAACTTCTGTGTGCTCGACATCTGTGTCCGGGAAAGTGTGTTCAGGTAAAGTCCATGCCCTCACAGAGCTTACAGTCTAGTTCAATGATACAGAATGTGAAAGGTAAATAACAATATGAGGGAGAAGAATCCTCCATGAAATCTTGTATTTAAAGGCTCTAGCACGGTGCCTGACCCAGAGTAGATGTTTATAAGCCACAGTTTCCCTTTTCTTTGCAAATGTACAAGAGGTACCACAAGGCAAAACATGTCTTCCAGTTGGCACAGCATGTGATATATAAAAGACACTAGTGATCGAATATGATCATCAACAGGAGATTAAGGGCTATAAACCTTGCCAAAGTTCAAAGGAAGTTCAGAGGAGGAGGGTGCAAGGTCTGTGTTGTTTGGGGGAGGTTTCATGAGAAAGATTGATTGTATTGGTCCTGAAGTATGCATACAATTTGCATGGAGTGGGGCTAATAGAATTCATTGTCTCAGAGAAGGCATTGTGTGGGAATACAAGCTCCAGCTTTAGGGTGAGACCTGGGTTTGAATCCCAGCTCCACCACATACTGGCAATGTGACCTTGGACAAGTTCCATGGCCTTTCAAAACCTTTGTTTGCTCACCTATAAAATGGGAATAATCATAGTTCCAACTTCATAGGGTTGTTGTGAGAACTAAGTGATATAATTCATATAGAGCTCTTATCACAGTTCTGACAGTGCAATGTTAGCTTCTTATAATTATTACTATTTTTGTTCTTTGATGGTAGTATCATTATTATCTTACTCATGCCCACCTACTTACTTTAGCTCCTAAGACCCTTTGTCATCTGGCTGTTCCTTGCCTGCTTTAATTTCCTCATAAACACTTTCATTCCATTATCACAAATCACTGAAGAGACTCCTGGACTTTATATGCTGTTTTGTGCTTCCACGTATTTGTAAATGTTGTCTCCTTACCTAGGGTATCACCATCTTCCTCTCCTTCATTGCCTTTGCCTGACCCCCTCCTGCTTGATATTTAAGATTAAATCCTGTAGCATTTCTTCCAGGAAGGCTTACTTGACTCCCCTGTCCCATTAGAGATGTTGCCTCCCTGGAATGCCACAGTGCCATGTGCAGTGCTTCTACACTCTCCCCTGGTTTGTCGTCTGCCTTGCTCTCTGGACATAAACTTCCTGAATGTAGGGATCCTGCCCTATTTATTTTTACATTCCCAGATCCTAGCTTAGTGCTTGGCATATAGTTGTTTTTCAGATAAATGTTAAATAAAAAATTCAAACCAAAAAAAAATTAGCATCGTGTATAAGTAACAGTTACTACCTACATTCTGATGTAAATGCTTTACATATACAGTAGATTCTCAGTTAATCAGAACTCAAGCAACTAGCACTCTAAAGCAACGGGCACCAAAAAGTAGATTTTTGTTGCTTGAGACTTTTGCTGGTTTCTTGAGAGTGCCAGGTACATTTAACTGAGAATCTACTGTATTAACTTATTTAATCATCATAGCAACCCTATGATGAAGAAACTGAGGCTAATAGAGATTAAATAACTCTCTCAGGGCTACACATCAAGTAAGTGGTGGCCAGGATTCATACCAGGGCAGTGTGGTTCCTCATTCAGTGCTTAGACCACACTGTGAGGTTCATGACAGGATATTTATTGAATGTCCAAGAAAAGGTGAAGGGACATTAGCCATAAATCACAACTTCATGAACACACTTCAAAGGCATCAGCAAATGTGTGGAGACATTGCTTGGTGGTAGAGGGGAGGTAGATCTTACCACTCTCCCTTGTGAAACATTTGCTGGAGAAGGTAGAATTTCACCTGTTGTGAATTGAAGGAGGGACATAGCTGGTAGTGGGGAAGGACATGGTCTCTCTGGGGTGTAATGGAGTAGAGAACTTAAGGACAGGAATGAAGAGGAGTACATTATGGGGAAATTCAACTTTATTGAGCACCTGCTACAGTGGTAAGCTGGTGGTGATCCCTGTGCCCAGGAGCCTATAGTCTAGCAGGCTATAAGAAGGTGAGTTTGGTTAAAGAGTAGAGCAGGTGAATAGCTTAAATTTATGGCATGAACTGAAGGACAGTGTTGAAACTCAGAATGAGAAGTCTGGGAGTTTACTGAGGAAGAGGAGCAAATATAGCAAGTGATGTGGGTTATAGAACCTAAGGTAAATTAAAGGAGAGAGAGCCCAGAAATAGCAGGACAAATGAGAAAAGTTTGATAATCTCCTCTAAAAATAACCAAGAGCTGAACAAAGGGAATTGGCAGTGGGAGAGGTAGTAGCAGGATCAATCAATTATTTAGTAAGCGCCTGCACATGATTCAAACACATGGATCCCTATCTGCAAGGAGTTCATGTTCTAGTTGTGAACAGGAGAAATGCACACATGAAAAGGCACTACATAGAACACATTCAATTTGTGCTAAGGTTCATGATATCAGTGACCAGGTATTTTTTTAAATTGTTGCTTCACCCATCTGGAATCTTCCAGCCATTACTTCTGCATTCCAACCCTCTGGAAGCAGAAAGGATAAAAGAAAGATAGACTCTCCCTTTAATGACACTTTTTGGAAGTTGTGCACACTGTTTCTGCTTGTATTCTACATGGTCACAGAGCCACACTTGAATGTCAGGGAAGATGAGAAATATATTAATTCTGGGAGGCCAAGTGCTGAACTGAATATTGGAGGTTTATTACTAAGGAAGATGAGAAGAAGACACTGGGGATAACAAGCAGGTCCCTGCCATATTATTCTTCATGTGTGATTATGATTTGAAACTCAGAGGAGGGGCTAAGTATTTTAGGTTGGGTAATCACAGAGCTGTCGGATTTTGAGTCAGGCAGTAATAGGTAGGGATTCAGAAGATTGTGGAAACATCCGTTACAGGCGAATCCTATGACAAGAGCGGCTGTTTCAGGAGAGAGATCCATGAAAGGATAAGGCTGGTCAGCAGTGCTGGGGCCAGCCTGGGGAGAATCTTACTTCTGAAGCTCTTTCTTATTTTAGGATGCTAAGAACAGCAGGCCAAGGAGTTCAGGTTTTCCTGTGTAAATGATAAGGAGTTAGAGAAGATTTCCGAACTGAGAAGAAACAAAATTTATATGCTGGGAAGTTGAGAAATTTCATCCATGTGTAGGTTGTGTGGAAGATGGGGGCTGAAAGTGGGGATACCAAAGGGCCAGGAGTGAACACTAAGGCTCATCTGGTGGGGGCAGTAGGAATGGAAGGGAAGGTGTGGATGAGAGACCCTGGGAGGGAGATGCATTGGGTGGCAGTGAGTAATGCTCTGTGGCCTGGGGAGAGAGGAAAATGCCCTTTCTGGGAAGCAACCCCAGCAATACGGTGTCCTCTGAGAGGTAGCGCTGCCTATTAGGGCTCCTCGGGCCGGAGAGCAGAATATCATGAGAGAAGGGAGGACCTTGGTTGGCTGCAGGGAGAATGTGGGGCTCTGCCCCAAGACTCCTTGGCTTTGGAAAGCCAGCTGCCCCCAGCAGAATAGTTTCCATTCTGCGTAACTGGGGAGTGTGTGGGTCTGGCTAACCGCGAGGAGGGGCTGAGGAGCCAGAGACAGATCAAGTTGCTGTAGCAGTGCCTTTTTTGCTAGGGCCTGGGGTCTCAGAGCTCATAAGCATTTTCTTATCTGAGATTGTGTGTCTTTTGACTGAGTAGACCAGAGGAGGTGTCCTCAGCCAGGGTCGGGGGGCCACGTTATGTACAGAGGTTACCTGGTATTAGGTGTGAGGCCCACAGTGTGGCAGAAGGTAGAGCTGCGGGCTTTGCTGGCATTGAAACGTGGCTAATTTCCTTTGCCTTCTTGGAATCAATACAATGGAGGAGTTCTCCAAGGGGAAGACAGGGCCTCAGGGACACAGTTGTAGTTGGGAAAAGCCACCTCTGTGTTTGACTAATGCTGGCCTTCTGGGACCTCTCTCCTTCATCTGACTTTCCTGGTGTGAGTTGCAGAACTCAGCGTGAGACATCTGGTGAATCCATCTCATTTTTCCTCCAGGCTGCTTAGGGACTTGGCTCATAAGTCCTCAGCAAGTCATTTCTGGTTATAGAGTCATCAGTGACCACAGAAGCACGTCGTCCAGACAGGGCTCTGAGCCTATGAAAGCTGGCTTTTCCCTGGCAGCTTGTCCCCAAAGTGATAACTTCAATTAAACAAAAACAGAAAGCCAGACATAAGCCACTACAGGCGCTCAAGTCATGGAGCACCCACTTTTCCAATGTCTTTTATTTTTCCAATGTCTTTTGTCATGAGGTACCCCAGCAGTTTTCACATAAATCTAACAGGGCAGCTCAAACCTAGAGCAAAATGTGCATGTGGATAGAGTTGTGTTGCACGCACGAGCTGTGAATAGGGTGACAAAGGGAGGGAGATGAGGAACAGAGGGGGAGCCACACTGTTGAGGCTATGTGGTTTGGCAGCACCGGGGCTGGAGGCCTACAGTCCAGGGAGGTGACTGCCACCTTCCACCCTTTTCTATTCTTGAGCTCTCCAATGTGTGGGGGGCTGGTTGAAGTGTTCACCCTGCTCCATCATGGGGTGTGGTACCTCTCCCTCCAGCCAAGTGTCATGAACTGTTCCTGTAATTTCCTTTCTGCCACAGGATATGATTCTTCTCCCAGAACTTTTCAGTTTGTCTCAGTCTCAATCCAGCCTGTCTGTCTCAAGTTATCTCCAAATCTGAGCTCTGAAAAGAAGATTACAAGAGAGGCAGGTGAGGAGAGCAGTCTTGAGCTTCGTCCTCCGGGTTGGCAGCAAAGCCAGGCTTGGTCCGTGGGGGCTGCAGTGAGATCCGGCCACCCATCCATTCCGCTTCCTCCCCGGCGCTCTGCCTGCCAGGCATGGGGCTGGGGAAAAGTGTGGGTGTTTGGAGGGGCTGCTGTGCTTCTCATGTCTGGATCTTTTAATTTTAGCTTTTGGACCTTTGATCAAACTCTGACATTTTTGGTTTCCCTTTGACAGGATTGTAGTGTTGAGGGGGAGTTAGGAGGAGCTGTGCTGAAACAACGAGATAAACAAACAGTGACGCAGAGGCAGGGCAGCGTAGGCAGTGGGCTGGGCCTGCCTGCCATCTGGGCGGGCTGGGTGGAAGAGGACTCCCGCCCTGCTCACTGGCCAGCTGGCTTGTGTTAAAGCACTGGCTGAAAATAACTCTCATTGTCTGGGAGCTGCTACTACAGCCGGCCGCCAAGGGGGCCGAGGCAGCAGGAGCTGGTACCGCCCACCTCCTTGGGCTCTTGCCCTTTGAGACCAGTGCCCAGCTGGCCACAGCTGTGCCTACTGCCCACCAGTAAAGACACGTGGAGGGCAGGCTGGGCCAGTCCTAACGCACTTGTGTTTTGGTCAGCTGGGGATTGGCCTTTGTGCCTGTGTTGCCCTGAACTCCCAAGCATTGTGCCTCCTCACCACATTCCACTTCTGCCCAGCTGTGCAGTGGGCTGTCTGTAGATGCTGGAGAGGATTTGGTGGCAGCTGGGGCTGGGGGCTCAGCAGCATGTGGTGCCTAGGACAGTACCTCATTTCATCTCTGCGGACGTTCTAGATTCAGCTTCCTAGAGCTCCCCACCCCTGTGGGCCGAGCAGGGGTGCTGGGGCTACCACACTTGGCAGAAGTGTCCAGCCATAGGGGACTTGGTGAGAGGTAGTTTTGAGAGGGAAAATATTAAGGAAACCACCAACTCACATTCTGTAGTTGCTCAAACATCCCCTGCCTGCCTTCCCTAGAGCCTCCAGAATCCCCTTTGCAAGAAAGTTTCAGACATCTCGCTCCTTGCCTCTCAGAGGACCTATGCCATTTTTGTCTCTCTTCCTAAGATTTATCATGACCAATTGAGACTACCAGAAACAGCTGGGAATTTTTGGTGGTTCCTATTTCTGTGTGTTGGGTTTTCCCCAGGCCTGGCCCAAGGAGACCAACAAGTCAAGGGTGAGTCCCAAAGTGAGGCCCACAGCTGAAGGAAACCCCAACCCCACCGGCATTTCCCTCCCTGCAGTGGGAAGGAAACGAGGAGGGGCTAACTGGCTGCGGATGCAGAGGAGGAAAGGGAAGGGAACCTCAAGACCAGAGCTGCCTCCCTCCTCCTCTGCCTCACTGAGGGGACAGGGTCAGGTGGGGAGTGAAGAAGCCTTGCTCCCTAGAACCCAGGAGGGGCTTGGGCCCTGAGCAGGTCATCTGCCTGGCCTCAAACTGGCAGTAAATTAGAGTAGCCTTGCTGGAGAAGCCTCAAATCCACCCCTTCCTGCTGCTTCCCATTACAGGTTTTTATTATAAGACTTCTTACTGGTTCCCTCTGATTTAGGATTCAGTCCCAGAGTGACTTTCAGCTTGAGTTCATCTTTCCCTTCTCTTCCTGCCTCCCTGGGGTCTCCCTTTCCGTCCTCAAGGATGGTGGTATTTCATTGCCTCCTGGTCTTAGAGGAAACCAGAGAGGAATCAAAGGAGGAGGAAAAGACTACTCGGTTCTCAGAGTATTGCGAAGTAGTTGCTGAAGGAGGGAAAGAGGCCGAGATAGAGACAACACAGAAGCAAAAGGGTGGGTCCTTGGGATGTCACCACATTACACAGGCTTTTCAGGACCAAGGGGAAAGGAACTGAGTTGAACACCCACAGTGTTCCAGACACATACAAACAAAACATTTATCACTTAATCCTCATAAAACCCTGGGAAGTAGCGAGATTATCTCCGTTTTATGGGTGAGCTCACTGAGGTTCAGCAGCTCTGAAGAGCCCAGAGTTGCACTTGCACTGACTCCACATTAGTGCTCTCGGCTCCAAGACAGCTGCACCTCCATCCTGTTCAGCAGGAGTCTCATCAAGGAGGTACCAAGAACTTAGCCTGGCTTCTGCCTTCTGAGAGCTCCCAGGCCCTGCGGAACCACTGAAGGAAAATGGCAAGGAAACAAACTTTTGACTGAGACCAGAACCTCGTCAGGACGTTTCCCTTCCTTAGGGCAGAGTGGCTTCCTGAGGACATTGGAGCCCTCTGGACTCAGGCACGTTATCAGGTGGAGGCAGAAGCCCCAACGCCCTTGTCTGGCAGGGAGAGAACTGCCTTGGCCAGGCCCTGGTCCTGTCCCCTTGGCAGGTGGCTCCCCACAGCAGCCAGTAACTGCTTTCGTGTGAGAGTACTGGAGCCTGGGGGAATTCTCCCTACTCACTTTCTTCCCCATCACACTTCGGCCCCAAAGAGGCAGAGAAGGCTGGCATTGCAGTCTGGAAAGTGCTGCCCAAAGCTCTGGACTGGAGGATGTGGGCCTATAGTCAGAGCTGATGTTCCCATACTCCGGGGGTTCATCTCTTCTGAGCATCTAAAGTGTGACCAGGTCCCTGATAGGCCTCTTCGGTGCTCTCAGGCGAGGGCTCTGAAAGGGGGTGACTTTGCTCTGTATTTGAAGCCCCAGGGGTACCGAACGTTTCCTCACCAGTTCGCCCAGTGGGGAAGTACAAAGCCGCAGCAGCTGGCAGTGGGTGGCTGAGGGAGGAAGTTGGTGTAGACAGGATATGATGTCTGCCACAGTAGTGCCAGGCTTCCCCTCCCTCCTCCCCAGTGGCTTTCTTCACAGGAGACAATAGAGAACTATAGTAGACTCTAATGGATCTCAAGCAACCGGCAAAAACATTCTGCCAGCTGCTTGAGAGTGCCGGTTATTTGAGTTCCAGTTAACAGAGTGTCTACTTAACATTTATCCAGCATCTACTAGTCCCTCTGGGTGCTGATCAATTGAAAGTCTACTGTATTTTCATGACACAAACTTGGGAGAAATGGGCTGATGATGGTGACGTGCTTGGGATATACACAGAGCCAGAACCAAGCCTGAGGACTGTTTCTGCTCCGGTCTCACTTGGGTTCACCTGGCAGTGGCCTGGCCCCAGTTAGGAGGGAGACCTTGCTGTGGGCCTGCCTTTGACCTTTGGGTCTTGTTTTGATGTGGCCTCCTGCCCCTGTCCTGCTGTCCACTTAGACATGCCAATGTTGGCCCTTAGCAAAGTAGTTCCAGAGAGAACATTCAGGGTTGTATTTGCTTGCCTGCCCCCCCAGCCCCCCACTCCCCCTGCCTTCCATGCTACACCGGCAATGGGCAGATTCAGTTGGGCCTGCTCTCTGGGGAAGTTCAGGCAGATTCACAGGACAGCAGAAACCATGGGGGGAGAGCTATAATGTAGTATCTTTCCCTTTTCTTCTTTCACCTGCCCCACTTCTGTATTCCTAAATTCTACCTTTTCTAAATGCTGACCAGAGATCCCAACCCTGCTTCCTTTTTGAGCCATATTGACCCTGTTTCCACTAGGAGCTGGGCCTATAGCTTAGACTGGGATGTCTTAACCATAGGTTTACCATCAATTTACTCTCCACTAGGTGCCTGTCAGTTTTAGACAGTATTGGGAGTTGGAGACCATATGAATAGATAGTTCTTTAAGCACCAGGTAAGTGTTCAGCTGGTTCACTAGAATGTGTGTAGATCAATGCGTAATAGCTGTGTGATAGCAATAAATGCTTAAGGATTTACTTTCAGTTTCCTGTAAAATGGAGGGCCCACTCTCAGGACACTGCTGCTGCCTCTGAAGTGATGCCGGGCCCATGTGATTCCTTGGTGCACACAATTCGTGTCCCCAGGGGTGGGGATGTCAAGGAGTGGGCAGAGGTAAAGCAAGTGGTCACGCTTCGGTTACCAGGGAGTTAGAGCTGAACTCGGAGCTGTCAGTGAAGGAGAGAAAGATGAGAGGAAGGCCCTCCAGGTGGCCTGCAGTGTGCTGGGGAAGAGGCTGGATTTGTGGGAAGTCATGCGGGTTATCAGACAGCTATGATACTTCAGGAGGAGATCGTATTTGATTCAAGAGCATGGGGGAGGGCAGGTACAGTGATCTGTCTTTAGAGGCAAGGGAGGTGACCTGCAACACAGGCAGCTGGACTGGTTAGCAGAGATGGGGATAAAGGCTGCTGGGGATAAAGGCTGGATGGGGATAAAGGCTGCTGGCCTGTGTGCAGCCATGCCATGGATGCCTTGGGCTTCATATTCTGGCTCACTCACTCACCCACCTGCATATACTTTTATTCATTTATTCAGGAGCAAACCAAATAAAATGATCCCTGTCTGACCTATGTTTTAGATTAGCGTGTCTCAACAAGGGCTCAGAACACTTTACTGTGTCTTAAACTGGGAGGTGTGTGTCATAAGTAATTTGCTACTAATAATTAAAGTACTAAAGTTTTTAAGTTATTTCCTAAAAATATACTAAGCAGTTATCTTTATCTAATGTCCTTCTCATCCGCTTGCATCCTGATATGGAACCAAAGGGTGGAGTTGTGGCAGCTGCACAGTCTGTGGCAGGGCCAGGATTGTCCCATGGTATGTGCATGGTGTAGGAGGCCACCCGTCTCTCAGGCCCTGTGGGAAAAGCACATGGAAAGGTTCTGCTTTAACCTGGTGGCTTTTAAACTTCTTTCACCTGCCCCATGTGAAGAAACACATTTCACAGCATGACTTGTGTGTGTGTGTGTGTGTGTGTGTGTGTGTGTATCCATATGTACATACATTTTGATTTGAAATAAAGGTAATTTCGACTCACTGAATTGATTCCATGACATATGGTGTGGAAAACATCGTTCAACCAAACTGAACTAAATATGAAGAGGCAGGAGGTCTGTCCCATTGCTCTGAGACTTCCTTATCAGTGATAAAGAGTGTCAGGTGAACTAAAGGCCCAGGAGGGGAAAGGTGTGTGCATAGTCTAACTTTTCCCCATTGACTCACGTTCTCTTCTCAGAGCTCCATGAACCTGCCTCCGGATAAGGCCCGGCTTCTGCGACAGTATGATAATGAGAAGAAGTGGGATCTGATCTGTGACCAGGTAAGGGGTTAGGGGCAGGACCGGGAGGTGGGGGTTGTATCTTGGGCTGGATAAGGCAGCAGGGCCAAAGGCATTGACTGTAGCCCTGGAGTCCCTTGAGGAAGCTTGGTCTGGACTTGGCCTTAGCCCATGCTCACTTCTTGTTCTGAAACGACTCTCCTAACAGAGACAGGGCTGGCAGGCCGAGTTTCCCAGCAGCTCCCGCAAAGAGCTGTCTTGATTTCTTCCCAGTGGGCAGTAGCCTGAAGGAGATTTGTGTAGGTCTGGGGTGTAGGGTCAGCTGTGGAGGAGTTTGGTGGTTTTCCAGTAGAGCCTGTTTCTGCCTTTCCCCTGGGTGAGAGGGCTGTGCCTGGCAGGGTAGTAATCCAAAGGACCATGTCTCTCTCTCACTCTGCCCCTGATGTGGCAAGTAGCAGGGTTTTTTTTTCACTATTTACAGGTCCTTATGAATGAGAAACCCCAGTCCCCTAGTCTCCTGTTCCCAAATCCCAGAATGTGATGATTGGAAGCTCTCTACATGAATAGTATTTAGAGCTGGAAGAGAATATAGAGATTATTACTTAGCTCAGAATCAAGAGCTAACACCTACTACCTGCCTTTTTCCCCTGAAGACATTTGAACTTCAAAGTCACAGGTTTGTGAACTCAGACAGGCCTGCCTACAGGGCTAGGAGCATTGGGTTCTCCTGCCTTATCTCTTGGGAGGTGTGGCAGCACCTGGCAAGACCATGCAGGCAGTGTGTTCGCCTTGAACTTTACTGTGGAATCTGGCATAGACAAATTTATTTCTTTTCAAGCACTGAACAAAATCATAAAAGTTAACATTTATTGAGTGCATATTATGGACCAAGCACTTTACATATACTTAAAATTTCTCATTTATACTTCATGAACACCCTGTGAGGAAGACACTGCTATAGTTTATAGATGAAGAACTCTGGTAGGGGATGGAGTCAGAATGATGGAGCCAAGGCTCAGACAGCCAACTCTGTGCTACTCATTAGGCTCCTCTGCCTCCCAAGTCATGCTGCTTGACCTAAGGTAGGATTATGCCTCAGACAGTCTAGTCCAGGTCCCTCCCCAATAAAGGCCCATTTCCTTGTGTTCTCCATTAAGAGGAGTTGGTGAGCATGGTGAACATGTGCTTGAGATTTAAACAACACCAGTCCTTTGGTACTGAGTTTCTTTAATTGATGATCTCTCAGTCTTTTCCAGGTCACATAATTTCAGTTCATTCTCAAAATGTGTTTTTCTTTCATTTTGTTTTTAGATCTTATTCCCTAACATTATATCATTCTCCTGGACCCTTTCCAGCCCCTTCATGCCCTAACTCTTCAGATGTCTCAGTTGTGAATGCCCTTATAGGACCAGAATGCCTTAAGAGTTTTTTCTGAGTTTCCCCTTGGGTCAGATGAGAGGGTTGAGCCAAAATGGGGAGGACATGGTGCCATGCCCTGTGTGGAAGTAGATCAAGGGATGACCTTGCTGAAAGCAGGCTTCAGCATTGAGATTGCTTTGGGTTGTTGGGGCCTGGGCCCTGGGCAAGGAGCAGAGAGTGTGTTTGTAGCTCTGAGCTGTGTTAATGCTGCAAAACCAGTCCAGTCCCAGCTTTTGGGTTCAGAGCTGAGACTGTTGGACTCTACAAGAATTGGCTCTCCTTCCCTTGGCCTTCCTACCTCCATTCATCAGTTGGCCAGGCAGTGAACAACATTTCCCAGTCATGTCTTTATTTTTGGGTGCTGTTCACAGTTCTGTGATCTCTGCATCTTTGCAGCAAGTAGCAGGCTCTTAAAATAATTTTGACAGAAAAATCTTCTAGGCTCAAGGAGTACTAATTGAAGTAAGGGAAGATGGCAACAGATGGGAAGCATCTGAGGATAAGTCAAGGATGGAATCTACTAATGCTAAGGGCCAGGTTATAACTTTAGAAGACTGGGTCCCCTCACATGGAACACAATGAGTGCCCTACTCTCCTCAGGACTAGAGGTGTCTGTGTGCACACGTGTGTTTCTCTTACAGGAACGATTCCAGGTGAAGAACCCTCCCCACACGTATATCCAGAAACTCCAGAGCTTCTTGGACCCCAGCGTAACTCGAAAGGTGATGAGGCATGGAGGCCCTGTCTTGCTGCCCTTTATTGTCATGTGGGGTTTGAGGGGGCAAAGCCTTTGACTTGGGGTGGGTCATCTGCTTCTGAGTAGTGGGAGTTGGGTTTTGGGTTCTGAGATGATGGGCCTGGAGTAACTAATGATAGAGGAAATGCCTATAACTGCCCTCTTGTATCCCTTCCTTTTCCTTTTCTACCCCTTTTGTTTGTACTGTGAAGTTGGATTGGGGACCTCTATCAGTGACAGAAAATTCTATGTTTACAGAAGTTTAGGAGGAGAGTGCAGGAGTCAACTAAAGTACTGAGGGAGCTGGAGATCTCACTTCGTACCAACCACATTGGGTGAGTCAGATTTGGCCATCAGAGCCTCTTCACCCAGTCACACAGGATTTGGTGTCCTCTGAGGATGGTTTGCCAGGGTGCAGAGTTGCCCCTTGAATGACTGTGGTTCCCCAGAGCTTCAGACTGTTCTTTTCCTGGCTTTTCTCCCTGGCAGCTCTGTCAGCTGCTGACTGGACGCTGCTGGCAAGCCTGGGGCCTCTCCTGGGGTCCTCAGCCTGTGGCTTTGAGTAGAAGACATTCCCACAGCAGCTGAGACTGGAGTCTGCCTGTGGCCTGGGGCCGGGCCAAGGAAGGTCCAGAGGAGGCTGAGGGTGGGGAAGCAGATTATACTGGGTAGCTGAAACCTGGTTTCTGGACTGTTTGGTGCCCAGAAGATTAGTTGCTCGATATTAAGATAATCTTTAAATGAGCAGAAGTTTCTTGAAGCACCAGGAAAGAAGATTTAAGGCAGTGGGGCCAGGAGTTGAATGTCTTTTGTATTAATAGACCCTGGTACTGCCAGCCCACTGACAGGGCCCCTAGGACCTGTGTGAGTATTTCTTTCAAGTCTCTGGTGGGGAACCAGACTTGCTGAATACCAGAGGGCTACTTTGTGAAAAATGGCAATGGTCTCAGTTTTATAAAACCAAAACTAGGCACAGTATAGATAGTGAAAGTGAGGGAGAGAGAGGGAGGGAGGTATAGGGTGGGGAGAACGTGTATACAAAGGACAGTGAGAAAGACCTGATGGAGAACTGTAGGCAGGACTACTATCCTGACCAAGCGGCCTGCCATGAATGTTGAGAGCTTTACACGAGTAAGAAATCGATCCAGGGCTGGGGTAGGGGCCGTTGGACTGGTGCCAGTCCCGTGGTCCTGGGCTTCCTGAGAACAGGGGTGGAAACAGCCGAATGACATCATCTGCCTTGCCCTCTTGTCTATGGCAGCCACCCACTTGTCCACTCCCAGGCTGAGCCGTGCAGGGCTCCTGTAGAGGCTACCTGTATGGAGCCAGCTGTTGCAGCAGTCACAGGGGAAATGGCACAGGAGAGAACAGGAAGAGGGTTTAATTCCTGGTCTTGGTGGCCAGAATTGGTTTCCACACCTCATCCTGAACCAGACATTGAAAGCTCACTGACTAGGAAACATGTAATGAAGCCTCCACCTTTATTGGGTGACTCCTCAGAGAAGGAAAAACTGGCAGGGCCTCCTCAGCTCCCTGCATGTGAGGGCAAGAGTGACACAGATGGCAGCTCATAACACCACCTGCCATCCTGCACTCCTCCACAAGGCCTTGCCCTCCTTCCCTCCTGTCGTCCTTATTAAGTCTTGCTGCATGATGATGGGGGTCTGTATTTCTCCAGGGAGGGTCACAGAGCAGTGTGTGACAGTGCCTTCTGTCCTTCCCTTGCATCTGGTGCCTGCCCCTCTGGCCACTGGTTGGGAGCTGGGGCCAGGGCAGCCTGGTTCCCAGGCCTAGGACCTCTTGGCAGTTGGCACACAAATTAGAGGTCTGGACCTGGTCCTTGGTTCCCAGGGAACAGCTTAGTATCCGGCATTTTAGGAGCTCCCGGCATCTGAACTGTGGCTTCTCCGGGTAGTCATCCGGGAGGGCCAGGATCCTTCCGGGATTTCTGGGCAGGAAGAGTTTCTCAGGCTGTCCAGCTAGCGGGTGGGTGCTCCTGGGCGGTGGGAGCCCAGGGCAAGGTAGGGAGAGGAGGATCCTGTTTCAGCCATAACCTGATCGACCCAGGAAGCTGGGTGTGCAGGGCCAGCGCAATGGGGACTCAGACCCTGGAATGGGGCAGCCTGGGAAGTGAGATTCCAGAGCCTCTGCAGCTCCTCCTCTCCTTGCTTTGTATTGGTTTCTCAGCCTTGCCTAAGTGCCCTTTAACCTCTCCTTAAAGTGTCAAGATCCCGAAAATAGCAGTGTAGACTCAGACAGGAAATGAGAAGGGGGTGGGGAGCTGGAGAGCAGACAGACAGGAAACGAGAGGCCTGTTGGCCCCCAGAGAGGAAGCTAACTTCAGGCAGCTCCGGTGTCAGTCAGCCTCAGCCTCAGCCTGCTGCCAGATCTCAGCCGGGCCTGATGCTCTGGCCCAGCCTCTCTCCAGCTTGGGGTGTGGCTGGCAGACAGGGCGCTGGGATTCCAGCTGTGGGGGAGAAGCAGCCCTGCAGGGCTGTTGGGCACAGATGGCTTATAAAGACCCCGAAACATTTCGAGGGAACAGAGCACTCAGGAGAGTCAGGCTTTCATCCTGAGAGCTTTATGTCCCTCTGTGCTATGCTATTAATATATAAGCTGTCCTCCTGGGACACGCTCTTCCCTTTCCCTTCCAGGGATATCTCAGCCCAAAAGGCCTGAAGGCAGAGTGGTGGAGCTGCCCTGGTCCGATGCCATCTTCAGGAAGCCCTGTTTTCTACCCTCCTGCCTCCCTGACTGAGGAGGCTCAACTCCTCAGGCTGGCTCTGAGTGGTCACAGCCGTTCTGGAGTTACTTGAGTTCCTGCTGTTCCCCCATCCTTTTCCCATGCCGCCAAACACAGAACTCCCACATACCCCTTTTTGTTCACTGCTTCCTAAAATTTCTTTCCTTGCACTTGGAGAATCCGTAGGTTCAATATGGCTCTGTTGCAGAGCTCTGTTTTGACCCTTCTTGCCTGTTTTTTCAAACTGAGGACCTGCTGAGCTCTGTCAGGCATAGCTCTGTACAAGGGCTGCAGTAAATGTTGATAACCGCCCCCCCCCCCGCCCAAATCTTCCAACAAATACCATGCAAAAGCAGTGCACCCAGCCTTATGCTGGACACTAGGGACACAGTAAATGATTGAGCCAGGTGCAGTCCTTGAGGAGGGCCTCCTGAAAGCTTATGCGGATGATGCGGTATTGGAAAGCCTGTACCTTTCCCCATCCCTGGTGCCCAGCCTAGGGGAGGTCCAGGCCAGTCACGCAGCCATGGGTGTGTCTGCTCTGTGATTTGATTTTCAAAATGTTCCCAGTCTGATGCTAAGTTTCAGGGGATCCAGGAGGGGATGCTGTTGGATCAGAGGCCATTCCTCCTCGTCCCCCTTGCCCCACTTTAGCAGACCCCTCCACTATGTTTTCTTTATCTGTAGGTGGGTGCGGGAGTTTCTGAATGATGAAAACAAAGGCCTGGACGTGCTGGTGGATTACCTGTCCTTTGCCCAATGTTCTGTCATGTGAGTACCACCCTGGAACTGGGGTTGCGGACCAATGAGGGAGGACAAAGGACAAGCCCCATTCTGATTTAACGAGGAAGCTGAGATTCCAATAGTGAAGATGGGAATGGGGATCTCAGGCCGGAAGGGAGCAGCCAAGGTAGCGGTAGGGGAGCAGATGGGCAGCCAAGTGAAGAATACCAGGTGGCTGGAGGAGAAGGTGCATTTTATGGGGCAGGAGGGGAGAGATGTGGAAAAGGAGCTCAGAATTGGAACCCAAAGGATCCAGACTCCAGGCTGGGAACAGTCCAAGGAAATGTCCTGGCTTCTGGGAGAGATGCCCCGTGGGGTTCGTTTGATGTTGGAGAGAGGAGTCTTCAAGAAAGAAGTTCCTTTAGGTGTCCAGTTGTGAGAGGGTAATTTCAGGTCACCCCTGGAGCACTGAGCATGACCTTTGACCTGGACTGAAAATGAAGGATTCAGGAGCCTTTTTCAAACAGGAGGCAGCAAGAACTGAATTAGCACAGATGAGAGGGTGGTGTGCGACAGTGGACGGAATCAGGGGCTTTTGAGTAAGGCAGAGCTGGGTTGGGGGGCCCATCTGTGTGACCTCAAGCAAGTGTGTGTTGCCTTATATCAGAGGGGATCCAGGCTTGTTGTGAGGATTAGATGATAGATGATAAGGTATACAAAGCACTTTGCAGTATTTGGAATATAGTCTATACCAGTGGTTCTCAGCCTTCCTAATGCCACGACCCTTTAATACGGTTCCTCATGTTGTGGTGACCCCCATAAAGTTATTTTCATTGCTACTTCATAACTGTAATTTTGCTACTGTTATGAATCATCATGTAAATATCTGATATGTGTTTTCCGATGGTCTTAGGTGACCCCTGTGAAAGGGTCGTTTGACCCCCAAAGGGGTCACGACCCACAGGTTGAGAACCGCTGGTCTGTACTGTGGCAGCCACTTTATTGTTAATTGTTAATATTTCAAGGTGGTGTATCCTACTATGATTTCCTGTATATTTGGAAAGAGGGGTTATATAGTGATCATCCACCGGAGGACCCACACATTCAGATTTATACCCAAGACTTAAGTCAGCCCCATGGTGACCAGTAGGCCCAGTTTGCCTGTGACTTTCCCCAGCTTTAGCCCTGAAAGTCCCTGGTCCCAACCTCTACTTTCATGTTTCTTACTGCCGTCCTGGCCGTTCTCCTTTGTCCAGCAAGTCTTCAGCCTCTCCCTAGGGTTTCGGACTAATGCCTCTCCCAGGTTTGGTCTGTCATCTTTTCTAGGTCACCCACTGTAAAACCAGGAGTGGCCCACTCCCCATTCCCGTTCCTGCAGAAGTCATGCCTCGTGACCCTCCTGTCCCTTTAAAAACCGCTCTTTTTATAGAAAGAAATGAAAAACATTTACTGACATGATTTTTTTTTTAATTTAGAGCTTTTATAGTAAAAAAAAAAAAAAAAAAAAAAAGTAGATCATTTTTCCAATGAGCCTATCTCGTTTGAAAAGCAAACAAGCTCCAGCTGCTCTAAACCAAAATACAGTGGGACCTCAGGATTGTAGTGTCCACAGCAGTGCTCTGACTGTGTTTTTAAAGACTCAGGGCAGGCCTGGGGAGATGGAGGGGAGAGACTGTGTTTTGGGAAGAGTTGAGAGGAAAGGGTAAAGCCAAACAGAGTTTGTTTCAAAGGCATTTATTTGTGAACTGTATGTACCAGTGTAGAGAATGCTGTTTGTTAGTGGTGGGAGGAAGTCACCAGCAAGCTGTTTCCCTGTCAGCGAGACTCCCCTTCTTGAGAGCCCCATGAAACACCTCCTGATCAGCAGGGCTCTGAGCCTGTGCCTGCTTCCTTTGGAACATTCAGGCATCTGCAGATGTCGCTTCCTATTTTCAGAAAGTCTCGGCCTCTGTGCCTATGACCCTTGGGCTGTGCGTGGCTGAACAGAAGGCTCCTTGGGGGAAGAGCCTGTGGAGATACTCCTTAGTGTCCTGCTGGGGAAACAGTGAGAGGACAGAGGAGTGGGCTTGCTTCCCAGAGGGGGTGTAGCCTGACGTGGGGATATGTAAGGGAGAAGGCCCCCAGCGTTTGTGATGTTGAGCTGTCCTCCTTGCCCTAGCTACATTCCCCAACTGCTGATGATGGGAAACATGTGGTCCCAGAAGCAGCAAGTGACAAAGAGAAAAACCCAACTCCTGTAGGGACTTAGCAACACCAGTCCACACCTTGGACCTGTGATTTCTTCCTTCAAGGAAGCTGAGACCCAAGGAGCCTCTATACCGGAAAAACCTAGATGCCTCACAGAGAAACCACAGAAAATCCCATTGTTCAAACCCAGTGATGATATGGGACCATGGTTTCCTCTTAAACAAACATAGAAGACTTTCCCACCCTGGGCTTGCCAGGACCCCTATTCCTTTCCATTCTGACCTGCCCTCATGAGCTCCCTCAGGGCACTCAGAGGCTCCTTTGACTGCTGCCATTTGCTAACTAGCAAGACCCTCAGTTGTCCTGTTCCCCCTGACCCACTGGCACGGCGGATTCTCTATGGGGAGCCACAGCTTCTCTGAGATCTCCCATCTGAGACTGGGAGTGCAGAAAGTCTGCCAGCTCTCTGCGTCCCCTTGGTCCCATGGGACGGTCACTTCTCCTGGAGTCGCCTGGCCAGTGGGAGCAGTGGCTGGCCTGTCAGCATTCCCATCTCCTCAGATCCCCCTCCTGATTGCTGCCTGTGCCTGCTCTGCCCTTGTCTTGTATTGGTGGCTCTCCTGACCAGGGTTGGGTCTCTGCTGCCAAATTCTACTTTCCCTTCCAACTGCCCTTGCTTCTTGTTGCCCTAAAAGTCTACAGGGTGGGAACGAGCTCCCCATGGGGCTTGGCCCTGAATTTCTCCTGTGTGTGCGCATGTGTGTCCTTTCCTGCTCCAGGTTTGACTTTGAGGCTCTGGAGAGTGGTGATGATGGTGCGTTTGACAAGCTCCGATCCTGGAGCAGGTCCATCGAGGACCTGCAGCCACCCAGCGCCCTGTCAGCCCCCTTCACCAACAGCCTCGCTCGCTCTGCGCGCCAGTCTGTGCTCCGGTATGTGTGCTCTCGCTCTGCCCGCCTGCCTCCCCCCAGCCCCAGTCCAGGTCGTGGGTAACAGCGGTGAGTGCTCATGCTCCTTCCTCCACTCTTGCTTCCAGGCTCAGCTCTCTTGCCCTATGCCTGCCAGTCTGTCTCTGGTCTGTCCTCTCTGTCTCCTTGACTCTGCCCAGCAATCTGTCCTGGGTAAGTACATCGCCCTCGGCTGTGCCCACCCCATCTGGGGTTCCAGCTCTCCCCCTTCTCAGTCCCTCTCTGGTGGCCCCGCCATTCTTCATTCTCACTTTGCCATTCCTCCTGGCCTCTCAGGCAGGGCTTGTCCTCACCCAACCTCCTCACCTTCACCTGGTGATCCAGTTCCAGCCCTCCAGTCTGTTTCCCTTTGGCTCTGCACTCTGCCCCATCAGCTGCTTGGACACCGGCTCCACCCAACCTGCCTACTGCTTGCCTTCCCTTCACTTCTTCCTTAGGTCTTTTCCCTCCAGGGCTGCGAGGTGTTCCTTTGTCTGCAGCAATTTAAGAGTGGTCCTGCCCGGAGGCAGGTGAATGGACTTCGTGACTTCTTTGAGCCCTTCTTACTCAAGGAGCCTTTCCTTTGGGTCCTGTGGCCCTTTCCCTGGTCTCTCTCTCTCATGGCCCTTCTTTTTTTCTGGTCTCCTTTGGGTTTTGCCCTCTGACACTGCTCATCATTCTAGTCATGCATAAGCAGATACCATTTGTGCTGCTGCTTTCTTTCATGAAACATCACTGAGGCGGGTGCAGAGTCACATGTAGCCCCTGGTGTTCCTAAAGCCTTTGGGGTCTGTGCTGCCTTCTCTGGGACTTAAAAGTGGGATAGCAGCCGAGAAATCCTGCCCCAGGGAGTGTGTGGAAGATTCAGCAACTGAAAGGAGGAGGAGGGAAGGCTCAAACGGACATCTCCCTGCACCCATCTTGAGGACTAGGAAGGCCTGCTCTTGTATTTTGGAGGACTGCTGGGCTTGAATGGTTTGGGCACTGATTATAAAGCTGTGATCCTGGGAAGTTACTGACAAAGGCCTGTTCCAGGGAGGTGAAACAGCTGATGCCCTGTCCCCTGCACACTCCCTCTCTGGGCTGGGGGTCCACGCGGGGTCCAAGGTCCTTTTTTCTCCCTTTCCTGCTGCTGCTGACAGGCAGCTTGCTATCTGGGAGATGGTGAGCACTCCTAGACTCTTCACCAACAGCCACCTATCCCCCAGGTATAGCACTCTCCCTGGGCGCAGGGCCCTGAAGAACTCCCGTCTGGTGAGCCAGAAGGATGATGTCCACGTCTGCATCCTTTGTCTCAGAGCCATCATGAACTATCAGGTAAGGAGGCAGGACCAGCTATGGGTGCTTGGCCTCACTGCCTCATCTGCCAAACCAGGAGAACAAGGAGGGCACCAGCTTTAAAAGACAGGTTTACTGGTGGGCCTGCAGTCAAGTAGTCAAGATCTGCCTTCCCCACCATTAAGGTCTCCCTTCCTCTGTCTTTTCCCCTTGGTACAGTATGGATTCAACCTGGTCATGTCCCATCCCCACGCTGTCAACGAGATTGCACTCAGTCTCAACAACAAGAATCCAAGGTGAGCTCCTTCCCTCCCTTTTCCTCCCCACTCTGCCCAGGGCTCTGGAGATCTGTGCTCCAACTTGTCCCTGACAAGAAGTCCTGCCTGCCTTGGGGTTCTGTGGCCTGGATCAGTGTTCTGGTTTGGCTCCTGCATCTCTGTTGAAGGAGAAGCAGTGCCCCTGGCTTCTCTCTGGTCTGCCTTCCCTTGTCGTGTCCCCAAACCCAGCCTCTGCCCTCACTGCTGAGGCTCTCTCTACACTCTGAAAGGACTCACCAGTTGTGGAGGCAAGCTGTGTGGAGATAGGTGGAGATAGGGTGCTCATCTTCCTTCTTCTCCCTTCAGGACCAAAGCCCTTGTCTTAGAGCTCCTGGCAGCTGTGTGTTTGGTGCGGGGAGGTCATGAAATCATTCTTGCTGCCTTTGACAATTTCAAAGAGGTCAGTCTCCTGCATTCTCGTGTATGCGTGTGTGCACGCACGCGTGTGTGTGTGTGTTTAGTGAGAAGGAGGTGAAAGCCAGGTAGCTAAGTACCCTTTCCTGCAATCTTATACATCCCAGTGATTTTAACATCTTAGTGCTTACCTAAGTAGCCTGCCCACCCCCCTTTTTTATTAAAACCAGAACTTTAGTCTTACCAGGTGCTGTGCCCGAAAAGTTCCTGGTTGGCCAGCTAAGGATACCTTCAGATAGCTCATGACTCTAGTCCAGGGGTCCTAACCTGGACTTGCATTAGAATACCTAAAGAGCTTGTTAAATGAACGGATCCCTGGGAGGCCTAAGTATCCATGCTTTAACAGGCTCCCGAGGTAGTGGACCCACTGTAGAAGGCAAGGCAGGTGTCTCTGCAGTGGGAGGAAAAGGTGAGCAAGGATCCTTGTGGATTGGTGGCTTTTATTGGTGAGGGGAAAGGGAACTTCTACTTGGAATTTCCCCAACTCCGGGCCTGGCTCTGAAACCCCCATCTGCTTGAACATAGGATTCCTCGACATCTAGCTGTAACTGCTGGTCCCACCCCTTCCTCCACTGTGGATCGCTTCCCTAGCATCCATTGTTCAAGCCAGGAAATGGCTCTTCCTCCTTGAAGCCAGAGCTCAGAGGAGTCTCGCGACCCCTCTCAGCACAGGGGCTTTCCTGCACCCTGGCCTCTCTCCTGTGTCCCCAGTAGGACCTCAGTCTCCTGCCTAAGCCATGACTTCCAACCTTCCTCTTTGTTTCCTCCTTCCTTTAATAACTCAGCCACAGCAGACCCCTGTGTTTACTCTCGGTCTACCCTCAAAGGCAGCTAAATCCCAGACTAAGGGCATGGGCTTTACTGAGCTCCCTCAGCAAGTTGGTGAGGGACCAGGGACTCAGGGCAGATGCCGGGTCCCATGCTTACTCCTGTCATGTCCCAAATGGCGCATTGCATAGAGAGAGCAGGGTTACTTGGTCTGAAACAGTCCCTTTGCTGTGATGTTCCTGAGAGCCAGGGTTCAAGGGGTTGGGCACTGCTTGGGACTGAGAAGTCTGCTTGTTCAGGTGTGCAAGGAGCTGCACCGCTTTGAGAAGCTGATGGAGTATTTCCGGAATGAGGACAGCAACATCGACTTCATGGTGAGGACCTGGGCCTGGGTCAGGCACATGCCCTGTAAGGTCACTTCCTGTTCTCAGGGGCCAGGCTGGTAGCAGATTTTGATATTCTCTGTAGACCCTAGAATGGTTCTCTCTACCCAGTAAATGCTCTTTGTCCACATGTCCACCTCAGAGAGCTTTTAGAAACTTCAGGGGAATGTCATTTAGGTGTCTCAGGTCTGCCTCCTTTCCCCCTTTTTGTGACCTTACCATCCCTGATTTGTGTCCTTTCTGAGCTTTCCCTTTCCCAAGATCTTCCTCCACTTCTCTGCCCTTCAGTCCTGGGATGTCTCAAGGAGTACCTGCTGATGTGCAGAGGAGACCAGAGAGCTGTAGCTTCATTTACATCTGTTTCTCATTTCATACACTGAATATTAAGTTTGACATTTTTAAGTAAAAGTATTCTTTTCCTCCCAGAAAGACTTACCTCTTTTATGCACTACTTTTGATTATCCACCTGATGATACTGGTACTAACAGCCACCCACCCTCTCCCTCTCTCTTGCTCTCTTTTGCCCTTCCTGTCTTTGCCCGTCTGGGCTGCTCCTTCCCTAGGTGGCCTGCATGCAGTTTATCAACATCGTGGTGCATTCGGTGGAGGATATGAACTTCCGGGTCCACCTGCAGTATGAGTTTACTAAGCTCGGGCTGGAGGAGTTCCTGCAGGTGAGCTGGGCTCGAATCCATACAGGGTGAGGGGCCTCGGGGCAGAGGACCAGCTTAGCCATATCACCAAGGGTTTTCCTTTTACAAGAGCCCAGTCATGGACGCTCCTGGAACCTACTTGCCTGTCTTCTGTGGCCAGGGCCCTCCTGCGGAGGGCGCCCCAGTCAGGCAGCTCCGTGGGGCAAGAACCTGGCACAGCCACAGTCTTGGGCTTCAGGAAGCAGCCGTGGAGGGTCTAAGGAGTAAGTCTTTCTTGGGAGGTTCCCCCAACTACTGGTCCCCCTGATCTCCCTAGAAGTCAAGGCACACAGAGAGCGAGAAGCTGCAAGTGCAGATCCAGGCGTACCTGGACAACGTATTTGACGTGGGGGGGTTGCTGGAGGACGCTGAGACCAAGAACGTGGCCCTGGAGAAGGTGGAAGAACTGGAGGAGCATGTATCCCATGTAGGTCGTCCTCTTGTGCTTCCAAAACCACTGCTGAGGGTGGGTGGGGAGGTACATAAGGGGTCCTGAGCTTAACCACTTGCCTCTGGACTGAGGCAGGGACATCTCAGCACCTGCCGGGGCTCTAGAGCACCCTCTGGCCGAGGCACTGGATCATCCACAGGTCGGAACACACTCACCTCCAGGACGGGGTGTGAGGTGGCCGCTGGCTCAGGAGAGTCAGCCGTGGCCATTTGCCTTGCACTGTTTTATGTGGTCTCAGACTCTGGGCCTACAGGAGCAATATAGGGAAGCCGCCAGGCCAAGCTGCTTGTGGGGTGTGGGTCCTGACTGGGGTTAGGCTGTGCTGAGTGGCCAGACTTTAGGGCCAGCCCCAAACCTGCCCTTCCCATCCTGCAGCTCACAGAGAAGCTTCTGGACCTGGAGAACGAGAACATGATGCGGGTGGCAGAGCTAGAGAAACAGCTGCTGCAGCGGGAGAAGGAACTAGAGAGCATCAAGGTACCAAGAAACTAAGGAAAGGGAGTTCCTGGCTGGTATTGGATGCCAGGGCCTAGGAATCTTTGTTTTTCTTTCCTTAGTCATGTGAAATCCTCAAGAATCCAGATCTTTTATTTACTTTATTTTATTTTATTTTATGTGGGTGGTTCCCTGGCTGGGAATCGAACCCAGGCCGCAGCGTTGATAGTGCCGAAGCCTTAGCCACTACACCACCAGGGAACTCCAAGAATCCAGATCTTGATCATGACCTTGAGTCACTCTGATGAGAGTGGGCTCATGATTTCACCCATTTTTTTGGTTGGAGAAGGAAGCTGAAGCCAGAGTGGGCCAGACACGCATAGAAGAGGGTGGGAGCAGGCAGGGCCCCAGCTGGCCCTCCTGGGGTCTCCTCCTACCAGTCCTTCCCACTGCTTTCCCCTCCCTGCATCCCCAGTGCTTTCCCAGCCCTGCATCATGATCAGGTTCACAGTAGCCCAGGTCCTCAGGGCTGTCACTGGGATATCCACCAGGTCTTCTGAATTGGCAGAGCAGGGGCTCCTCAGATTTCAGTGTCTTCTCTGTCCCCTCGGCTAATTTTTCCTTAGTTATAAAAATCAGCCTGCAACTTGCCTTTTCTTCCAGAAGAATACAGTTATGCTGGCTCTGTCGAGCTCAGTATATGAGCACGTATTTGGTGAGCCCCTGCTAAGGGTCTGAAGTACAGTATTAGGAGTGCCGAGGGTACAGAAATGACTAAGGCAGGGTCTTGTACGCTGGGGGCTCCCAATTGAGTGTGTACACAAGACCAAATGTAATGAGCAGTGATGCGCACAGGGCCGGCAGTGGACCTGGAAGAATTATGTCAGGGGTACCTTCTGCCCGGTCCCTGAGGGACCAGTGAGATTAAGGCTGGAGTGGAGAGGAAGGACATTGCAGGGCTCTCGTGCTCACCGCTCTTGTTCTGCTTTCCAGCTTCTCCTGGTACTCACCTGGGTTTCTCATGCTGTCACTGGGCACCCTCCCAGACACCCTAGCTGAGAGACCATTGGGTGGGAAGTCAGTCCTGGGGCAATGACTGCTGCACCTTCAGCCCTCTTTTCCAAATGGTGTGTCTTCCCAACAGGAGACTTATGAGAACACGAGCCACCAGGTGCACACCCTGAGGCGGCTCATTAAAGAAAAGGAAGAGGCCTTCCAGCGCCGATGCCACTTGGAACCCAGTGCCCGGGTCCTGGAATCTGTAGGCAGTGAGGCCCTGGCCCGCGTGGGCCCTGCGGAGCTGAGTGAGGGCTTGCCACCCTGCACCCTGGACATCCTGGCTCCCGCCCCGCCCCCCGAGGAGGCCCTCCCTCTGCCTCCGCCACCTGCTCCACCCTTGCCTCCCCCACCTCCCCCGTTACCAGGTAAGGAGGACCCTGGGAGCCAGGAGGAGCAGCCTCATTGTGGGGCCAGACCAAAACCCCAGTCAGCAGTATCTTCCTCAGGGAGAAGCTGGGGACATAGCTGGAAGGACATAAAGGCAGGCGGGAGAGGGCTAAGGAGGGGCTAGAATCTGAGGAAAGCTCACGTTACTAGGGAAGGATGGCTAAGGGCAGACAAGAACCTGTTCTCAGGATCACAGAGCTGAAGCTCCTCGTTCCTCTAAAGCTAGCCAAGGAGAGGGTTTAGACCAGGCATGTCCAGCCTGCGTCCCAGGATGGCTTTGAGTGTGGCCCAACATAAGTTCTTAAAACAATATAAGATGGTTTTGCAACCTTTTTCTTTTAATAGCTTATCAGCTAGTGTTAGTGTATTTTATGTGTGGCTCAAGACAGTTCTTTTTCCAGTGTGGCCCAGGGAAGCCAAAAGGTTGAGCACCGCTGACTCAGACCAAAGCAGGAGAGAGTGGGTTAGACTAGCAAGATCTGCCTCCATCAGAGTTAGGACCCCGGGCTCTGCTTGAGAAGGAAGTTCATGCAGCCTCCTTTCCTAAGCATCTTTCAGGCCAAGTTGGGCAGGTGGAGGGGAGGGGACCTCTGAAGAGTCTCTTGGTCCCTGAGCCACTGTGCCATTCTTTTTCCCCCAGACAAGTGTCCCCCAGCCCCACCTCTCCCTGGTGCTGCTCCCTCGGTGGTGTTGACAGTAGGCCTGTCAGGTGGGTGTCCCCAGGGCTCTGGGCACGGTTAGTGGGACCAAGGGAGTGTGTCCTTGGTCCCTGCCTCATTGGTCCTCCTTCCAAATTAGCCATTCGCATCAAGAAACCTATCAAGACCAAGTTCCGGCTGCCTGTCTTCAACTGGACAGCACTGAAACCCAACCAGATTAGTGGCACTGTCTTCAGCGAACTTGATGATGAGAAGATCCTGGAGGTAGCAAAGCCTGGGCCCCTGAGGGGAAGTTGGGGGCTGGGAACCATGTTGCCTTTTTAGCCAGATCTTCTGGCTTTGGAAAAGCCCTCAGACTCAGCCCTCTGTGATCCAGAGCCGATGCTGCTGGGACGGCTGCCAGGGCTCCTGTAGTAGTAAGAGGCCACAGCATTTTCCTTCTTGTCAACTTCTGTTAGGACTTGGACCTGGACAAGTTTGAAGAACTGTTTAAGACGAAAGCCCAGGGCCCTGCCCTTGACCTCATCTGCTCCAAGAATAAAACAGCGCAGAAGGCTGCCAGCAAGGTGACCCTGTTGGAAGCCAATCGTGCCAAGAACCTGGCCATCACCCTACGCAAGGCTGGCCGCTCAGCTGAGGAGATCTGCAGGGCTATCCACACGTGAGGCTCCCCCGTGACCTGGTCCTGGTTCCCAGCCAGTTGTTAACCCAGTTCTCTTCCTTGGATCCTGGCCTTCCCCGGATTCCAGGGCGTTGGCAGAACTGCCTCACACCCCTCAGTCCTCCACTGACTTGGCCAGAGCTTACTGCATCTATGCTGGGTGCCAGGCACTATGAGATGCTGGGGATTCAGCCCAGACCTTCACGCAAGGAACTCCCAATCTAGTGGGAACAGTCCAGTGACACTGGGCAATCACCACCAGTGTGACAGAGGTACAGGCAGCTTTGGAAGAACAGGGAGAACCAGGTAGCTGAGGTGAGTCATCAGGGAAGGCTTCTTAGAGGAGGTGATAATTCACCTGCAACCTCAAGTCCAGTTCAGGGCCTGAGGGAGAAGCATGATTCCCTGGGCACTGAAAATTGGCTATGGCTTTAGTGCAAGGAAGGGAGTAGGAGAGACAGCGCAGAAAGATGGGCAGAAGTCTTGCAGGCTGGGCCTCCTAAGCCATGCTCAGGTGTCAACACGTCTCCCTAGGAGCAGAGAGAGGATATTGAAAGGTTTTTCAAACAGGGCCTGGAATATCCCCCTAGGATAGTCCTCTGCCTCTGGCTGTGTCCTGCTCACAGACTCCACCCTCCATCCTTCTAGGAGCTGGAGAATTAGAGGGATGATGGATAATGTGGGCAAATGTGAGACCTGTGTGGGTTCCTCCCTCCTACACAGGTTCGACCTACAGACACTACCAGTGGACTTTGTGGAGTGCCTGATGCGCTTCCTGCCCACAGAGGCAGAGGTGAAGCTGCTGCGGCAATATGAGCGGGAGCGGCAGCCCCTGGAGGAGCTGGCAGCTGAGGACCGTTTCATGCTGCTTTTCAGCAAGGTGGAGCGGCTGACCCAGCGCATGGCTGGAATGGCCTTCCTGGGCAACTTCCAGGACAACCTGCAGATGCTCACGCCGGTAGGGCCCCCCGCCCCCATCACCCGCAGCTCCCTCTCCACTGTCTACCTGCTAGTAGTCACTTCCCCTGCCCTGCCAGTCCTCCCTGCCCCTCTCTCACCTTGCCCCACCCATCCCACCCTGGGGTTCCTCAGCTTTTCATCTTGCCTTCCAGCAACTCAATGCCATTATTGCAGCCTCCGCCTCTGTCAAGTCCTCACAGAAGCTGAAGCAGATGTTGGAGGTGGGGAGAGATTGTGGATGGGGTTGCTGGTGGGTCCCAGGTCCTGGGTGGGGGCCTGGGGCTATACAGAGAGAAGGAAGGAGCCCTCAGGGCATGGCCTGACCTCTTCCCTGGCATCTTTTGGACAGATCATACTTGCCTTGGGGAACTATATGAACAGCAGCAAGCGGGGAGCTGTGTATGGCTTCAAGCTCCAGAGCCTGGATCTGGTAAGATGTTGGGGGCAGCACAGGGCCGGGAAGTCTGTGGGCCGGCGGCTCTGGAGCCAGGGTGTTTAGCCGTCTCACATTCTCCTTCCCTGTCTCCCAGTTGCTGGACACCAAGTCCACTGACAGGAAAATGACACTGCTGCATTTCATTGCCTTGACGGTAAAGGAGAAATACCCAGACCTGGCCAACTTTTGGCATGAACTGCACTTTGTGGAGAAGGCTGCAGCAGGTGAGGGAAGTCTGGCCCAGTGAGCCTGCCCTCATGTTCAGGCCAGGACAATCCCAGGGAGCTACGAGGAGGGGGAACACTTGGGTCCCTTTGTTTCTGGCTTTTGTTATCTTTATTCTGACCACTTATTTCAAAGCTTTCCACTGGGGCCACGGGTTGGGGGCCACTCCAGAGGGAGCCTTGTTGCAGGCACCAGGCTGGCCCAGCCCTCCCCACGTGGATGCAGTGGGAGCAGGCAGAGGAAGGGAGCAGTGGCTCTTCGCTCGCAACTCCTTCAGGCTGGCACCTGAGACTGCATTTCTCTGTGATGTATGGGAAGTGCTTAGAAAAACCATGAGGCCCCCCTCAGACATGAGGTAGCAGTTATTTCTGTCCCACTCAATGAAAACTGGGGCAGGCTTGAGGCAGTTTTGGAGATCAACAGTCTCTCTGGCTTGCTTGCCTTCCTTTGCTGTCTTGCTCTTTGGGGTCATGAGCTCCCAGCCTCTATTCCTTTTCCTTGCCCCCGTAAGAGCCCGGGTTGTTGTGTAGGTGTGCCCCTGTGTCTGCAAGTGGCTCAGGAAGCAGGAGCATGAGAGCCTGAGTGAGCCTGTGCTGAGGGGGAGGGCCAGAGTTCACTGGAGCCCTGGGCTGGGAGGTGGGTATGTCAGGCCCTGGACGGGCTTCACCCTGGGCTCTGGTGACCACAGTGTCCCTGGAGAACGTGCTGCTAGATGTGAAGGAGCTGGGCCGGGGCATGGAGCTGATTCGGCGCGAGTGCAGCATACATGACAACAGTGTCCTTCGGAACTTCCTCAGCACCAATGAAGGCAAACTGGACAAGCTCCAACGTGATGCCAAGACGGCTGAAGTGAGCACAGGGCAGAGGCTGGTGGGAAAAGTCAGGGTTAAGGCAATGTGCTTCTTTAGGTGGGCTTAGTTCTGGCCCTCGAATCAAAGAACTTTGATCAACTGGCTGGCTGACTTAATATGCGGGTAAGGGAGCACTGGGGGTGGCAGGCAGCTGGAGATGCAAACTCTAGGGAGCTTTGGGAGCCCAGGTTCTTTTCCAGCCTGGAGGGGCTGGGCACTGCTTTCTGAGGGCCTCCTGTCCCTGGTGGGAGCCGGCTTCTTCCCTGCTAGGCTGATCCCTTTGCCCACTCTTCTCCAGGAGGCCTACAACGCAGTTGTGCGCTACTTCGGTGAGAGTCCCAAGACCACACCTCCTTCTGTATTCTTCCCAGTATTTGTCCGATTCATTCGTTCTTACAAGGTGAGCAGAGAGGTTTCTGAAGAAAAAAGGCTGTGAGAAAACTGGTAGGGGGAGAGAGGGCTAGGCTTCACGTCTGAGGCTTTTCTGCCTCCTCCTCTGAGTCCTGGGAGGGAGCAAGGAAAGCTGGCCACAGGCCTCTTCGCTGTGACCTGGTGGGCAGGGTGGGGGCCCAGGCCCTTCCTGTCATTGTTTGGGGCAGGAAGTGCCCCTCCAGAGGGTGGCCACCTGGGGTTGCTGGTCCCACTGCCACCCACTCTCCACCCTCAGTGTCAGCCCCACCCCTCACAGCTGTGTGAGCCTCACACCCGCTTCCCACCCTCACCACCATGGTTCATAGGAAGCAGAACAAGAGAATGAAGCCCGCAAGAAGCAGGAGGAGGTAATGCGGGAGAAACAGCTGGCTCAGGAAGCCAAGAAACTGGATGCCAAGGTGGGTGGGACCAAGAGCGGGAGCCTGGAGACCAGGCACAGGATGAGGAGGGGCTAGAACGAATGGGGGAGGGGGGATGGAAAACGAGCCCGCAGACCACCCAGAGGGCCTGGGGCTGGCATCCAGAGGGATGGGGAGAGGGGCTTTGGGAGGGGATTCCCAGGCAAGGCCGGGGGCTGGGCTGCCATGATAATTAAAGACATCCTCAGACTGCATCTCTGGGCAGGAACCAGCCCCATGGTAGGTTAGTGATGACTCCCTTCCCTTCAAATGCTTGCCCCTAGACCCCATCCCAGCGGAACAAGTGGCAACAGCAGGAGCTAATTGCAGAGTTGAGGCGGCGCCAGGCCAAGGAACACCGGCCTGTGTATGAGGGGAAGGATGGTACCATTGAGGACATCATCACAGGTGGGGCCCTTTTCCTTCCTGGGGCTTGGGCACTGGGCCCAGCTCCCAAAACCCAACCATAGCCTACCCCCATGGGGCCTGACAACTGTGTCTCTCTCCTGGGCCACAGTGCTGAAGAGTGTCCCTTTCACGGCTCGTACTGCCAAGCGGGGCTCACGCTTCTTCTGCGATGCAGCCCACCATGATGAGTCAAACTGTTAACCCCCAAGCCTGGGGCCCTTGACAGGTACTGGGCAGCACAGCTGCCCCTCTGCATGCCCACCTCCTAGAACTCCTGCTGGGGTCCTCAGGCACCTCCTCCTCTGCATGATTTGGTACCATCCTCCAGCCATCTCACGGTGATGGGGATATATACTTCCCTCCTTGCATGCCCCATGCTGAGAAATACGGCTTATGTCCTGCACGTCCCCTCAGGGAAGTGGCCTCTCTCCCACTAATGCTGTCCTACCTTCTACTAAGACCAAGATGGAGTTCCCAAAGCAGGCACGACCAGGCCACTGCCTCTCATGGTGAGCCTGAGGCTCTGTTCCTGGGCCGGGTGTCCTTTGTCCTTGCTTCCTCCTCTCCTCATGACAGCTGTGGCAGTAGCTTCTTCCCAAGAACATCTAGTATCCAGCCTGCCTGGGGTCTCATCCCAGCTTCTGCCACTGCCCAGTGGCCTCCAGTCACCCACATCTGATCCTCTGGAAATGCAGAGCCCCAGGCATCTCCCTGACAATCCCCTACAGCCTCTCTTCAAGCTTTCCCTTCATTAGCCTCATGGCTGGCTCTTCTCTGGTCCTCCCTGCCTGTGGGCTGCTCCTGAAGGGGCTGTCTTTCAGAGGGTGGGTCTGGCCTGGCCACCTGCCTATTCACGGGCCTCTCTCTCACCTACAGGCCTTCACTGCCAGCCCATTGTTGTTCGCCACCAAGCCCGGAGTGCCGCACCACCCAGCGGTCCCCCTCGGGCTCCAGGCCCCCACTAAGACTCTAGGAAGCAGAAGCACTTCAACCCTCAGAGTCCTGCAAATCCAGCCGGTGGACTTGGAGCCCTGGAATCGGCCAAGGGCTCAGCAGAGGTCTATGCTGCTTTCCGACTCAGTGTCCTCCCCAGTTCTCAAAGCTGCATCTTGCCTAATGTCACTGTGGACACCAGGTCTTTCGGGGCCTGGCATGGCCCTGGTGCCTCCAGTACTGCACTTTGCCTCAAGGTCTTCAACTTCATTTCCTGAAAGGTCACCAAGAGTCACTCAGGGCTGGGAAAAACCATTTTCAGCTTCAGCCCACATGGGGGCACCTGAGCCCCTTTGTCATTAGAGCTGGAGGGATAAGAGGAGAAAGCAACTATCCCTTCTTTTTTTTTTTTTTTCTTTTTACAGCCCCATGGGCAGCTGTGGTCTAGAAGTGTCCAGGCTCAGGGAGTCCTGGGACCCTGCCAATCTCAGATCATCTTTTAACAGGAGCAAGGCCCTCCTAAGCCTGGGCCCTGATCAGCTGTGCCCTACTGATAAGGGGTAGAGGAGCGATGCCCCATTCACTGCCCTTGGACCTAGCCCTTTCTATTCCAAACTGACTCCATCCTTGCTGAGGTGGGTAGAGGGGTTTTCTCTGCCCTAGCCCGAAGACAGCTAGAGAAAGGGTATGCCAACAGCATCTTCACCTCCTTTCCTCTGCTAAGATATTTGGGGGCAGTGGGGCATGGTGGTCTTAGCTATGGCTCTTTTCTCAGTCCCCTGCGAGTTTCTTAGCCCCTGGAAGGGAACACAGGGGCCTAGTCCTTTTTGTACATGTACCACCTCCCTTCTCTCTTGTACATAAACCCTAGCTCTTCTTTTAACAAAGGCTTGAAGAACCAGGCCTGCCTCTGTCTCATTTCTTGAGTTTGGAGGGCCATTTAGCCTGATCTCAGCCATAGGGACAGAAAGGTGGCTGGGCAGAGCTGCCATCTGCTTGGGGGAGGTGAGCACAGAGCCTGGGGAGGAGAACCAGGCTGGGTGCACGCCAACCACACAAAGGGAGGCAGGCCTGCCATGAAACACTAGTGCCCTCTGCTGGCCATGGGGCGGGGGGCACCAGCCTGTCCCAGATGCAAATGGAGAAGACAAAAGAGCCTCTAGCCATGTTATAAATATTGTTATTTAAAAAACAAAAAACAACACACATATCCTGGGTCCCAGGGCTGGAGGAAGGGGTGGTGGAGCCCCAGGGCCCCAGGCAGGCAGGAGCAGGCACAGGTGCTAGAGGGTAAGGACCCCACCCTCTGCCACCCAGGTTGTGTCCACTGGCCTGTCACTCTTCCCTGGAGGCCCCTTCTCATGTTTTATCTACTGGCACCATCCACCCCACGTGGCATACACCACCAATCTCTGGTCTGGGGCTGTGGGCAAGGACTGCACTAGTTGTCTGGGAAGTAGGGGACCCTTCAATACCAGGAGCAACCTTGGGAAGTGCCAGCAGTGGTATGTTGGGGATGGGGTTACTTGAGAAAAAGTGGACACAGACCAGACTAAGGAAGGAGTCTGTGACAGACAGTGAGGGTGACCTAGGTGATGCAGCCTCACACAGACCCGAGGCAGAGCAGCTCGTGGGGTCACTGGTGATCATCCAGCTGCTGTAGAAGTGTCCGCCGCCGCCTTTCCAGCTCACCCTCGCTCAATTCACTCTCTGATGTGTCCCAGCCCGTCTGGTGGAACAAAGGTATAATTCACCCACTGCTGTCCCTGAGCGCTGTGGAAGCCTGGACGGAGTGCTGCCTGCGCTGGGGCACCTGCCTCTCACCTTCTCCTTCTTGATTGCAAAACCTGGGGAGCGGTTAGGGAGCTCTACCAGCCGGAGCTCCCTGTCCTTGTCCTGTTCTGGCTCTTTCTCATCACTCTCCTTGCCTGCTTTCTCCTCAGGGTCTGTCTCACTCTCAGGACTGTTCTGTAAGATCCCAGAGCCCGCCTCCTCAGTTCCTGTGAAGGACAGCCCGGAGGCGGGTGGAAGAGATCTCACACAAGAGCAGGGCCTTGGTTAGAAGTTCCTTCTCTACGCACCGACTTGTGTCTTCTCTTCTTGGTTTTCTTTTTTGGTTTCTTGGCTTTTCGAAGGCCATGATCTGGAGATAGAAAACCTCCCAGTAAGTCCCACGGGAGAAGGGAGGGCTTCACCCTTTCCTTTGCTATAGTCCATCTATCTGTCTGCTCCTTCTTCACAGGGACCTGCCTAAGGTCTCAGTCAGTCCAGTTAGCCTCCCTTCTCCCAGTTTTCTGCCTAGGCGGGGATGGGAAGTTCTTCTTACTCTCTGACAGCCCTCCCAATCTATTCTACCCTCAGGGACTGAAGCCCCACTGGGGCTCCTCTTGGTCTAGGCCAACTTCTCCAGCTCTCAACTGCTCACCTAATCCTAGCAGAAGGCGGGAGGATGGGGAGCTCCGTCCTCCAAGGGCAGCACCGCCACTTTCAACTGAATCAAGTGAGGAAGAGGGCTCGGAGCCAGACTCGGAAGGGTTCCGCCGCCTCCACTTGGGGGGCCGGAGAGACGGTGGGGGTAGCTCCTCCTCTTCTGACTCAGAGCCCTGGGCACATCGGGAGATACATGTATGTCAGCATGGAGGTTCCTTGGCCTCCAGAAGCTCTCAAGTCTGGGAATTGGGGGCAAAGAGAAGGATCCAGGGCCAAAGGAATCCTCAAATCTCCCTCCAGGGGAGATGATGTAGGGTAAAAATAAATGGTTCTTATTTCCCCACTTATTTTTGCGGGGGCAGAGGGGCATGGTAGTCTCAGCCTCACCCACATCCCTCTACCCACCAACTCACTGAGGGTGAGTGGGAACGCTTGCGATGGTGCTTCTTGCCTTTTCTGCCGTGCTTTCGGCCCTTGGTGTGGAGGTGCTGGCATTCAGTCTAGCAGAGGCAGAGGGAGGGGTGAGGAAGGCACCAGGGTTAACCTCAGGAAGGACACTGCAGCCTAAAATGTGGTTCTCTGAGGCTCAGGTCTTAGGCCTATCCAGGGGATCTAAGGTCCCTCCATGTTAAGTTGTCCATGCAAAAGGAGAACCACGGGGGTGGGGGAAGGTCTCTGGAGCTGGCCCCAGGTTTTCAAGCACCTGGGACAGATGCAGTGGACCAGAATGTCTGCCTACCTCCAGTACCTGCAGGAACTCCCGGAAGAGCCGGATCCGCTCCGACTCCAGGGTGATCTGCTCAAAGGCTGAGTCACACACAAAGCGCTCACGGACCTTGAACAGGAGAGCACTGCTGATCAGACCAGCCCTGGCAAGGCATGGGTGCCGCTGTGAGCGCAGGGCAGGGCTGGGGTGGAAGAAGGAAGGGAGCTGGAGCTGGCCCAGCTGTGCTATGACTGGGGTGAGCGACCAGTGGTAGAGAAACAACGCTGCCCTCAGGACTGGGGTGGTGTGTGGCACCAGGCTGCAGTCCTGACCTCTTCCCAGGTAGTGCCCAGCTCCAGAGCAGGCACGGCCTGCCTCAGCATGCTTCGAAAGGCAGCTTCCCTGCGCCGAAGCCTTCGTGCCTCCTCCTTCTCCCGCTCTCTCTCCCGCGCCTCTGCTTTCTCTAGCAGCTGAAGGCAGAAAGCATACAGAACAGGGTCACCCAAGAGGTTGGATGCCTGGGCCCCACTAAGGCATGCCTTAGGAGATGGGAAGTTGGGGTCTGGGTCCTACCATCATCCCCTAAACTGGAGGTACAGTTATACTAGGACAGCGAGCAAGAATGGAGTAAGACACAGGGATGAGTTTGAGCAGGAATTCCGGCTACAGCCCCACCCAGCCCAACCCCTCACACTATTGAAGGTCAGCTTGATGTTGCCTGCATCCAGCGCAGCAGCCCTCTTGTCAAAGCTTATGACGTGGGCGAAGTCCTCAAAGGCTGTGTTCACCTCCACACAGAAGCCCCGGTCCTGCGGGCACAGCAGCACATGAAGCACGGGGCACCTCCAGGGCGGGTATAGGGGTCTGACTACAGGATGCTCAAGAAGTTCTCCCACCCCAAGAGATGCACAGGACTGGTATACATTCAGAAACCAACTTTGTCCAGGTCCTCACCATCTGATGATTAAGTCCCCATGTCTACCCTGACTGGTTGTCACAGGGAGCTGAAGGGTTAGGTCACACAGGGAAGAGGGAGGGGAGGCATGCATATGGATGGGTGTGTGTGTGTGTGTGTGTGTGTGTGTGTGTGTGTGTGTGGTGGAGGGAGCAGAGGTGTGAGTGATGTCTGCTGATTGATGCTTTGTTGCTTTGGTTTAAAGCTTGGGCCCCTTCTGGGCCCGCCTGCTGCTCAGTAAATTCTTTGCATTTTCAGTAAACCTCTGTTGGTCCCACTGAGTGCTTACTATGTACCAGCTACCAAGCTAAGTGCTTCACATATAATCCCATTTAATCCTCACCTATCTCAATTTAAACATAAATCCTAGTCTCCTAATTTAATGCAGAAGGAGAAACCAAGGTTTAGAGAAAATAGAGCACTTGCCCAAAGTCTCATAGTTAATAAGTATAAGGCTGAGCGAGATCTCTACCTTGGGTCTTTCTAACACTAAAACCTGTACTTGTAGGGACTACACCCACACAGATCACATGGTCCATAGGAGAAATAGAGGCCATCAGGTGTGCAACTCCCAACCAATATTAAAATACCTCACATTCTCAAAGTACCATGGGCCAAATTCTGTACGTCTCATCTAAGCCTCACAACACCCCAATAAAGCAAAGGCTTAGGAATAGGCTGACCAGAAAACAATGGTCCTGTCCCGGTTCAAACAGTATGTGTGGTTAGCCTATTGACATGCTGAATTTCGCCCAGTGAGACTAGGCTGACTGTTTGAAATGGAACGCTACTGTTGTTTTCTGTCCCATTTCAAACGGTACGTCTGGTCGGCCTACTTAGGAAAGCTATCTCACTTGGACCAAGACAACTTGATGAAAAGTGGAGCCACTGGAGTTTGAAGTCTGGCTCCCTAGTCAGCTGGGGCACAGGCCCAACCTCTCTCCCTCTCTCTCCACACAGCTGTAACATGCTCTGGCCTTCCTGCTGCAAAGGCATGCTCTTGATTCTTCCAAAAGGATTTCCTCAATCCACGCTCTCCAACCCTTCTCAAACACATCAGTATCTCTTAGGAAACTGAAAGCTTCAATCTCATCTCTTCACTGGCTCCTTCCATCAAGCACACACCTCACTTAAGCTGGAACTTCCTTTCCACCCTGCTCTCACCTTCATCAAGCTAACAATCTCTGCTTCTTTTCCTTTGTTCCAAAATCTTTACTGCAGCACAAAGGAAAGTAAATAAACATTGAGTCTACCCTAAGTTAAGACCCGACAAATGTTATTCTCATAACCTTGCATATAAATTATCCCCATTTTACAGAAGAGCAAACTGAGGCTCAGTACCATTATATAACTTACAGGGTTCTCAACCAATAGCCAAGAGTTATCTGACTCTAAAGCCCATGCTACACCCACTTTATCCTCTTCATGGACAATGTTCTCCCAAAGGTTGCTCATGTCCTAATAGGGCCCTTTCCTGGTCCTCGCTCATCTGGTCCTCGGCACCTCTGCTGTTCACTTCTTCAATGCTCCCCTATCCGGAGTTCCTCCTGTCTCTCTAACCTTTTATTGCCTCTCTTATATGCATTTGTTCCCCTGAGAACAGCACTTCGTCTTCTCAATTTGCACTGTACCTAGGATTCTCATGTCCCACCTCTCTCATCTTCGGACCCATACTAGACTGGATATTTTATACACTTCAAATTCAGCAGATCTAAAAAAATTCATTTCTTGTGAGCAACCCCACCCTCCACTCCCCCATGGATCTCCCAGGCCCAGATCTTCTGTCTTCCAGCTGTTCCAAGTCCGGCATTATCCTATGGAATGAGAGGCGTCACCACAGTCCGCCTGACTGGTGAATGCCCACAGGGACTCCTGGGCTCATTGGCCTTCCATAGGCAGGAGCCCAAGAAAGGGAACTGTCTAAAGAAGCTTCTTTCTCCAGAGGTGTGGAGAGACAGGACTCAGTGAGGATAGGCCTCCTGCAGGCCTGTTAGCAGTGCCAGCCATTCTGTCAGAGCTAAAAGTTGAACGTCCAATAAAATTTAGCTCTCTGGGATTAGATATTTCTACTTTATGAGATTGTCCTATTTAATATATGGCATTTACTTTATTCCTCCCTGTCCCAGGTTTTTTGAGAATAATTCCCCAAATGGAATTCCTATTCAGTCCTATTCTTCCTGCTTAATCCTGCCAACTCCAACTCCCTCCTTCCTTTCCCTCAATTTCACAAAAAACAATCTGTGAATTGTACTACTGAGTGATTCTATCCTACTGGTTTCAGATTTTCTTTTTTTAACAGCAGAAACATTTTTTTCAATAAAAATATTATGCAGAACCTTGAAGTATGAAAGAGAAGCAAGCTGCTGTACTTGAAAACACGAAGGAACATAACCTTCCATTGCTTGTCCCCAGGTGCCTCTGAGGAAACCTAGCGAGTCTTAGAAACTGTTAGACCCACAGCATTTTCCTCATCCCCTAGTGCCCCGCCCGAGCTCATTTCCCACCTAGGTCACTGCAGTAGCCTCCTGACTGGTCTCCCTGCCCACTTCCCACACCACTGACCCAGCCTCAAGAGGCCAAAATGGCCCCAACAGTGGGGCAGAGGTCTAGGAGGCAGTCAGAATAGGATGACTCAAGCTCAAAATCTGTTTGAATTACTTGCCACAATCATTTTTAGTTTTCTGAGGCTTCAGGTACAATGTACCCTCCTAGTGCCACTTATCCCTAAGGATACAACACTGTCTGAGAGGTAGTACTCTACATTCTCACCAGGGCTTTTCCAAGATATCATTTAATCATATCATTCCTCAGCTCTCCATTACTTACAAGATAAAAATTCCAATTTCTTATTTTAGCATTCAAGGAATTTCACATGCAGGGCTCTACTTCCAAACTGGGACATATGGTTCCAGAGAAATAGAGGAAGCAACAGGACAGACAATATGATATATATCACCTAAGGTCAGTAATTTTGAAATAGTAAGTTTATATTAAAGAGAAGTAACATGGTCTTAGAATACAACACCTGCATGAACTTGTAAGGCAAAACACGGGACTTCAAAGAAATGTGTGTTCAGGGGGCATTTCTAGCTTTATTCTCAGACCTTTCTCACCTTGCAGATGGCAAGTTATTCCACTCAGTAATTAAGCACACTTTAGTGGAAAACTGTCCTTTTTCAGATGAGGAAACTGAGGCTCAGGTGAAAGCTGCCCAAGGTCACACAATTAGTAAGTGGTTAAGCTGGACTTTTAACTCAGGCCATCTGCCTCCACAGTGCTGCTCCTAACAAATACGCATACTGCCTCCTTAAATGCCTTAGAATGTTCTTTACCTCAAGAAATATGCTTTGTTTTCTTCATCTGAAACACGAGGCTCTCTTAGTCCACTGTTCACTTTCCCAACGTGGAAAGACATGGCTATTGAGAGCTGTTTCTCCAGTGTAAGAAAAGCAACGTGCACACAAGATAGTAAAGGGCAGTTGAAGTCACTCCCACAATAGGGAGGTGAGAGGCAGTAGTGAAGACAAGGATGACATGCCTCTTCTAAAAGGCAGTGGTGTCTCAGCTGGTGACCATCGAATGCCTTGCAAAACTAGCCCAGTGATGCTAGATAATCCAAATTCCCCAGAGAAGCTGCAGATGCGGATTTTTATGTGCAATCTCCTGATCTTAAAATATTAGCAAAAATTCCAAGCTTCTCTAAAACACTGTATCATTCAGAAGGAACATACCTGTGGACTCCCAGTTTATGATTATCTATGCCTCTTGCTCCTCAAACCTGCCATGCCCTGTACCCCACTTGCCTTGGCTCTTTAAGTTCCCTATGCCTAGGACCTTCACCTACTCATTCTTAAAGGTGCAGTTCAAATGCCAATTCTTCTGATTCTCGTCTCTGTAATAACACTAGCCCCCCTGTATAACAGTTGTTGTGTCTACCTTCCTATTAGGCCATGCGCTCCTTACGTGCAGAAATGGTATCGTATTCATTTTATGTCCCCAGTGCACGGTAAAGGATCACAGTAGATACCTGCTGAAGTGAGCCACACTGCTCCTGCAAAACAGGACTTATCAGGGAGTCCTGTCTGGGGAACGTGCACTGTACCCAGCTGGTATCCATCCACCACCCAGGCCTCTCTCACCTTAAGGATGTCCTTAATGATCTTCTTCTCATCATGGAATCGTGCCTTCAACTCCTCCACATAGAACTTGAACAAATCCAGAGGGGTGGAGCCTGTGGGAGGGAGGGAGGGGGGCCTGGCAGGCAGCAGCTTCCCAAGGCCTGGGGGTGGGGTCAAGGACAGGACCCAGGAGTGGGGTTGAAGAGGCCAGCAGGGCAGGAAGTCAGGCCAGAGAAAGGGAGCCCAGATGCCTTACCCGGCTGGCCCAGCATGTTGGCAAAGCGGACATCAGTGCTGACTGCTGGGTACAGCTCCATCCAGGTGGACATAGAGTGCAGTTGCCCTGTCTCATGCAGCTCATCCAGGAAAGTCTGAGCAGGGAGAGGCCAGTTTTAGGGAGAGTGAGACAGGGAGGGAGGCAGAGCCAAAGACTGGGGAGGAACAGAGGGAATGGCAGGAGGGGCAGGGACAACCCTGACTGAGAAAATGCAGGCCAGAGAGACAGAGATGAAGAGATTCAGATGGGGAGGCAGAGAGCAATATGAAAGGAGAGAATGTAAATAGAGAGACAGACTAAAACATGAGAGTAAGCCAGGCTGGGAGGCAAAGAAAACAAATGTGCCTGCAGCACAACCCTCCCCATATATTACAGCGAAGTAACTCCCACTACCATCACCACTACTGCCACCTCCAAGCTGGGGAAAAGCTATGCCTGTCTGACTCCCCACCAAACCTGGCCTAGCTGCCAAGCTATGCCTTTAAGGTGCTCTCTGCTGGCAGTTTCTGGGTGGAATATGTATCTCTCCTCTCTAGAGGAGCAAACACAAGTTGAGGGACACAGCAGGGGAGGAGAGGACTGCAGGCATCAAGGGGCCTTGTGAAGCGGGGACAGGTCTGGGCAAGGTGGGCCTGGCAGAGGAGGCAAGGCCCAGGTAAACAGGCTATAGACCCCAACAGAGCTCTGATCCCAGGGTGGCAAAGATACCTGGAAGGCCTCCCGGTTCTTGCGTTGCTGGCGCCGCTCCCGCAGCCGTGCCCGCTCCCGCTCCTCCTCCTCCTCTCTTTCCAAAGCTCGGATGTGCTCCTCGAAGCAGATCAGTGCATCTTCCTTGTCCATGTCTAACCTCAGGGAGAAGACTCAGGAGGACCCGCCCCAGGGGGACACCTTCTCAGTCCCCAGTACACCCACTACTTCGAGGATGCTGCCCCTTGTAGTTGCCAGGGACAGCCAGGATGATGGGGCAAGGTGGACAGAGGGCTCTGTGGCAGTGGCTGCTGGAATGGTGGTTCTTGAGGAAGGATCATTAATTAATTATATGAGAAAAAAATTAGCAAGAATTTAGCTCTTGTAAATTTAGTTACTGAAGTCATCATGTTTATGTAATCAGTTCTCTTTGGATCTGAGGTTTCATGGTTTATGGAACTGGGTATCAATTAGGCTTTGATGCAACTTCACAAGGTGAATTTCTGATATAGCCAGTGATCACAGGCCAATAACAGCTCATTGTTAACATGTGTGACCAGTTAATGCCCACAGTGCCACACAAATTTAAGTCATATCAGCTATAAAAATCATCATCTCCAGGCCTTCTGATTCCTATCCCAGAGCTCTTCCTCTGAGGACACACAATCTCCAGGTCAATAGCAAACCCCGGTGGAAGAGGGTGTCCTGAGCTCTCTAGGATCTCCAAAGTCCACAAAGGTACAGGGACTGAGTGCTGGGGACTCCTTGACATCTAGGAGGGCAGGAGGTCCAGGGGAGTTGTGTGAGGCAGGCTCTGGGGGCCCAGGTCAGAGAGGAGGGGAAGGGCTGGACAGATAGTAGAGACAGGGCTTACTCTGAAGCTGATGGTCCTGAGCAAAGCTGGGGTTGTCCATGAGGTACTGCTGGGCCTGGGACCATGTGGTCTGGAAGGTGACACTGCTCATCCCATCCAGGATGCTCTTCAAGGCCTGGATGTTGCGGCGCCGGAGCTGCTTGGCCTGTTCCTGGGGAGCCACAGAATCAGGGTGAGGCAAGCAGGCCAGAAGTACCCAAGTGGGCCTGGGCAGAGGAGAATTTAGGGAGCGGAAGGAAGCTAGGCAACCCTAGGAGGGCCAGACACAAGGTGTTCATGTCCCCAGCAAGGGGAAGGAGCACAGGTCACAGACCAACACCTCGGAGATGCCTTCCTGCCCCCCCATATTCAGAGCTATAAGCCCAGAGCAGAAGGGAAGAGACGTAACAAGTACAACGCAGTGTCTGAATGAGGAGCTGGGGCCCTGGGGCACTGGAGAACTGAATGGCCAGGGCCCGTGAGGGAGGAAAAACATGAAGAGTCAAAGATGAGACTGAGGCTGATGAAATCAGCCCAGTGAGCGTTACCTTCTCCTTCTTAGCCAGGAAGAAGAGGACATCATCATAAACCTCTTTTCGATCCCTCTCGGGGACCACAGCCCAGACCTCCAGATCCCCAAAGGTCTGTTCTGCCCGCCTGTGGAGCATATGAACTGTGAGTAAGCAGGCAAAGGGCAGAGACCCTGGGCCTGCATGTTCTCAGGGTTCCCCTGCCCTGCCCCAGTCCAGGTCCCTGACCGGTAGCGGGTGGTGGAGGTCATGCGCTCGTGCTGCTCCAGGAAGTGCTGCAAGGTCTGCTTGGCCTCTTTAGCCCTTAGCCGGGCCTCTTCCTTCTCCTCCTTCTCCCGCTGCGCCTTGTAGGCATTGAATGCCTGCTTTTTCTCACTCAGTTTGGGCAAGGCACTGGGGTGGGAGTGGGGAGGGGGGCGGGGGGAGGAATAGAGAAGTCAGCCTGAACCACCCTGCACAGCCCATAAAGCAGGATCATGGAACACTGGGGACAGGTCTCCACAGAACTGAGTGAGGGGTCCATGCATGGGCACAGCAGGCTGCAGGGGTTCCAGGGCACAGAGAGGCAAGATAGGTCTCTGGGATGTGGGGATGGGTGAGAGGTAGTGAGGGGAAGAGATGGGCTCCAGGACATTGCTAATACTTGGCCCTTGTGCTTTGGAGTACTCAACTGCACTCAGGGCTCTGCCCTATTCTGTCCCCTCTGCCCAATTAACTCAATTCAAATCAATTCAGTTCAACAAGCATTTATTGAATGTTTCATGTCAGGTAACTCTCCCTCCTCCTGGAGACCCTCCATAACTTCTCTTCCCCTCAAATCCTCACCTGTCTACCACCCTTTGGGGCCTAAGTTTCCTACAGGCAAGCTAGGGTTTCTCAGGGAGTCCCTGGCCCAGCTGTTCTCATGAACAGGGAGGGTCTGGAGGGCTTGGCTCCCTCTGTCCAGGCCTACCTGTAACGGGGGTCGGTGACCACCATCTTCATGGCCTGTTCCCATGAGGCATTAGAGGGGACGGCCTAGAATGGAGCAAGTGGGCGTCACAGGGCCTGGCCCCCTTCAGTCCCCTCCAGGTCTACCCTGACAGCCCCACCCCCAGCACCTTGTCCCTCAGCAGCTCCTTAAAGGCCTGCTTTGCCTTCTCCCGGTTGTTCCAAGTGAGGCCAGACCTCTCTGGTTCTGGCTTTGATTCCTCTTCTTCCTGCTGTGGTGGCTGATGCTGTCCAGAACTGGGAGGCAAAAAGGATTCAGCCATAGCATCCCTCAGTCCCCATAGGTTTCAGTGCCCTGTGTGATCAGGAGCAATCCACCCCACTCCCTACTCCCTTTGCTTCCTTTCAGAGGTGATGCCCACATCTCCACACCCTTCCAGAGAGGACTAACAGAAGTCAAGGGTTGAACAGGACTGGGAGCCTAAGGCTAGTATGCAGAATGCCATGCGGTGGCCCTCACCTGCTGGGGCCCTCCTCTGGCTGCTGCAGGAACCCCTGCTCCAGGGGCTGGGCAGCATCTGACACACCGCAATCTTCACTCCCACCTGGCTCAGGTTCCAGGAGGCCCAAGGACACTGGGGTGGGGCCAGGAGGCACAGGTGGGGGGTCAGGCTGTGGCTGAGGTGGCTGTGGCTGTAATGTCTGTGGCTGCTGCTGCTGTTTCCTGCAGGTGAGCCGGAGGGGCAGTGTCCAGAAGTAGAGCAGGAATAGAGGCAGTCAGGGGCTGGGTGGTCCCTCTATCCTGAGGACTGGGGCCGAAGCAGATTACTCCACAAGGAGACTGAGGGCTGGCTCTTCCTCCCACAGAGCAGGGATCATGGGGACAAGAGTCCACTCCCACCCCTCATGGAGCCCCAAGTACGGATGGATAGGTGGGAAGTCACTCACCCTACAGCCTCCTGTTTGACTAGAGCTGCAACGGGAAAAGGTAACATGGTCACAAGGTCAAGGTAGCAAAGGCCACCCGCAAGAGCCCCTGCCCAAGCCCAACCCTTCCTCACCCTCCAGGTCATCCAGGTCCTTGGGCCGGGTCCAGCGGGACTCCTTACTCTGGTTGTTGTAGTAGTAAGGTTTGCCTGTGTCTGACTTATACTCTTTCCAGGGACACTGGGACAGCAGCAACTGCAAGAGAATGGATCAGAGCACATCAGTGGGCTGGGTATGCCCTCTAGTCACAGTTGGGAGAGCTAAGGAACCCAGGGAGTAGGGGACAGAGATTTTAGCTACCACCTAGCCTAACTCAACATGGGGGAAGGTGGACTTCCTGAGATCCTAGGGAGGTTAGGGGTGGTCAGGGATCTTGGGATCAGAGAAACCATAATGTGTATGGTTAGAGACTCAGGGGAGACCAAGCACTTGGAAGCGTCAGGGCAGCTGAAAGGATGGACCAGAAAGCCCCGCTCAGGACCTCCGCCTTGGACTTGAGCACGCTGGGCTTCTCCCACACGGACTGCTTGTCGTCAGCATTGTAGTAGTAGATGCGCCCATCAGGGGCCACATGCTCACTCCATAGGGCCCTCTGGGGGAGGGGGGGCACAGAATGGTGGTCAAGGCCCCTTTCCCAAAGTTTCTTCTCCTCACCCCAAAGACTGAGCCATTAGCCCCCCTGCCCTTTTCAGCCTTTCTACCCAGAGACCCCTGGGCTGGAAGAACTCACCGGAGGACCTGTCCCAGCCACAGCAGCTAGAAAAGAAGTCAAAGGAAAGATATTAAGTCCTTGCTCCAACCTTCATCTTATCCCCACCTATTCCTCCCTTACTCCATCCCCAATATATATCCCCTGGTCCCATCAATATCCCAGGCTCCCTGGCATCCCAACAGGCATGATCCAGGGTGGGCTCTAGTCCCCTCTCCCCTGTGCCCCCCAACCTCCGAGCCTGGGGGGGGCAGGCCCCCAGAAGACTCACAGCTGGCGGTGTCCGCACCCGGAGCCGTCTGCCGAAGAAAGAGGAGGGGGAAGGGTTGGGGCCAAGCCCAGTGGCCCCCAGGACCCAGGCCATGGGGGATGAAGAAGCAGGCCAGGCCAGGATGCATGTGCCCTGCTCCCAGGGATCTCTGCTCCCTAACAAGCTTCCCCCACCCTTTGGAACCGTGGCTCTAGGATCCTAGGGGGACTCGCACAGCAGCTCCTTTCTTCATTTTCTTCAAGAGTGTTTTGTTGAGTCAACCTCTGAGGCCCATCCCTTTACAGTGGATGCCAAATTCTACATCCTACGCAGACTCTACTACACTGAGCAATGGCACAGGAAGGTACAGTGAGATCCCCAAGTGTCGTTTCCTCCAGAGACAAAGAAGATGTAAACAGGAGACAGTATTTGAGTGTCCACGGTGTTAGCTCTGTGAGGATAAGCAGTATCTGGCATGAGTGTGTTCCTTAAGGGAAATGGGCATAGCGCTGAGTAACGAGACAATGTATATGCCTTTGGGGACGAGTGACAAACGAGAAGAGCTGAGTACGTAGCTGGAGAGGAGGACTCAAGTGTGGAAAGTGCTACCAGGGACCATGGTGGATCCGATGAGAAGAGGAAAAGAATGGAGACCATATCCCTGAACTCCAAGTAGACTCAGAGTGCTGCAGGGCAGAGCCTGCTTCCTGCCAGCCCCAGTGCTTACCGCGGCGGTGACAGGCACCGCTGGCATCAGCATTCCTGGCATCATGGGAGGTACCATTCCTGGTATCTACGGATAAAAGAAGACCAAAAACCAGCTACTGAAGTGGGGGCAGGCAGAGGCTGAGCCGGGTCCTGAGAGATGACCCTCATGGGGACAACCTCCTCAGGCAATCCCCTGAGGGATTCTGGGCTCTCACCCTAGGCTGAGAGTTTTCTCCAGTCATTCAGCAGACAAATCCATATGGGCCTGGCCTGAAGCTCCCTCCCCAGTTTCTGAAGTCCAGATGCCACTCTCATCTCCATCCCCAGCTGAACTGACAGGGTTTTCTGAGGCCCCGGTACAGGGGAGAGGATTACCTGTGTAAGTGGTGGTGGCGCCCCCATTGGTGGAAGCATTGGGGGCATGATGCCAGGTGGTATGGGAGGGATGGCTGGTGGTCTCTGACTCATGGGGGGTAGCCCCATTGGAGGAAAGGGTGGGGGGATTCCTGGAGGGGGCATCTGGAAATGAGGAAAGAAAGAGATACTGAGTCAAGAAGACACTGCCTTGGACTTGGCAGAAAACATCCATTTGTTTCCCACCCGAACCTTTCACTCTAGCTCTGAGGCGATTCCAAGGTCTGAGAGGCACAAAGCATGAAACTGCCTCCCTCCCCACCACTGACAAAGACTGGTAACTCGGGGTGGGGGGCGGGGGGTCCTCTGGGTCTTACAAGCAAGCATACAGCTTCTTGAGAGGTAGGGAAGGAAGAGGGAAAAGAGAAGTATAACCACCACCAGACTGCGGCTGGAAGGCTCCACCTCTTCAGCAACTCTTCCCAAAGAGGCCTCTCAGATGCAGGGCCAGAAGGCAAGTGTCCAGGTACCCAGTCCTCTGCCTCCCACCCCTCTTTCTCCAACTTGATGACCACCAGCTGCTAGTTCAGCCTGACTTCTGTGGCATATTTAATGAATATAGATAAGGAGTAGTGAAAGAGAAAGACAGCCCCACCGTGCCCTCAAACTATCAGGGTCTTTTCCCTTCTACTTCTACTTCAACCCCAGCCCCAGCATGTCCCAAGGACAAAAAGACAAAGGGGGAACTGTTAACTTTATGGATGGAGAGCTTAACAGCAGCATCTCCTACCCCAATACTCCAGCAAAACCATCCCTTTTGCAAGGGCAGCAGAAGGGTTTTGTTTTGTTTTTAATACAAAAACCGTGCAGCATTGCTATGGACTGGGGAATTGGGGTGCAGGCTGGAAAAGCCAAGCCCAGGGAAAGACATAAAACTTACGAAGGGTGGTGGCATCATGGGGGGCCCCGGTGGGAAGGGGGCAGGCGCTGCTGGGGGCCGGGGACCAGAATCGGGAACCGACTGTTGAGGGAGAGAAAAGTCATAGGACCCAGGATGGGCAAAGAGATGGGCTTTTGCAAAAGGGAAGCAGAGGGGTGAGGATGAAAAAGGAGCACAAAGTTCAAAGGAAGGGTCTCCAAGCCCAATTTCCTGCTCACCCCCTGCTCTGAACCCTGGGTAGGTCTGCTCTCTCTTCCACCAGCCCAGAGCTAGCTGGCTGAGCCCCTTCAATGTCAACTTTATTTTAGAAGTTTCCATTTTGCTAAAGCCACAGAAAAGATGGAGGAGGCTGTACTACATGCACAGACCTGGCTCTGCCCAAAACTTTTCATCCACTCTCCTGCTTGTAGGCAAGGCTGTACCTCCCTCAAACCAGCTCAACAGAGGTCTCTCATTCCTAAAGTATTCCTAAAGGAAGGAAGTGGCCTCCTCTCTTATTCCCCCACCTGAATTCACCCCGGCACAGAGATTCAATCCCAAAGCCCTCTAAACACAAAGAGTCACTAGTCCTTCATAACTGGCCTCATCTTTAGTCACACTCTTTGACACCTTCCATTCCCAATCACCCCCCTCAACTCTTTAGCTCTACTCCTCCTGCCCTACAGATCCGTAACTCCGCTCCTTCTGGGTGAGGCTTTGAATAGCCTCGGCCTCCCCAGCTGACACCTACTGGCTAGCTGCATCCATCCTTTAGTTCTCTGCTTACTGCTGACTCTACTTAAAGTAGATCCTTCCAAGTTAATCTCTATCTGATCCGCTTTTTAGTTTCCTCCTGTATACAACTTTGGAATTATGTTTCCCCTTAACAGAGTGTAATAACATTACATGAGGGTAGGGATCATATCTAGCTTACTGAAAGCTGGATTCCTGGCACCTGCCACAGTATCTGGCACATCATGGGTACTCAATAAGTAATGAATGAATAAATAAAAAAACCAAGGAACAAATACTCTCTATACAGAACCTTCCAATTCTAAAAATTCATCCTATATAGATAAAGCCCCACATGGCCAAAATGATGTCTGTACAAGGTTTCGATTTTAGTATCATTTGTAAAAACAGTAGAATTAACCTAAATATCCATCAATAAGAAACGGAAATTATACATACACATAAAATGGAATACTATGCATAAAAAGGAATAAAAAGGAATAAAAAGGAATGAGGAAGCTCAGTGTCTTGAAATGAAACAACTTCTCAGACATATTAACAAGTGGGGGGAAAAGCAAAGTGCTGCTAAGTTCTATCACTTGTATAACAACTGCGGACAAAAGATGACACACGAGATATTAGTGGAAGGGGACTGAGGTGGAAAGGGGACTTCTCAATATAGGCCCTTTTGTAAACTTTTGAATATGTGCCTGTAGGATGATGTCACCCATTTAAAGAAACATTTGTTGTTAAGTGAACCAAGGGGTGGAGATGCAGCTAAATGGCTCTGCCCTTCCTCCTTTTTGCTTGAAAGGTGAGGGGTGGTAGGGAAGAGGTCCAGGGAAAGGTGGTAACTGGCTGAGGAGGACCCCACCTCACTGATGCCCGTTTACCTACTTCTCAATTATCCCTATGTTGAGAAGGCTCAGCCTTTAAAACTGTTTCCTAATTTCTACCGTTAGCAGTATCTGTGCTTTCTTCCTGCCCATTTGGTCCTGAGGAGGGGAGAAGCCAGCTACTTCAACTTGAATCACCTTTTTTGTGTTCAGCTCCTCCAGCTCTGTATCAGACCTGCTCCTGACCCTTGAAACTTTCCTCAGCATGGGAGTCAGAAACTAATCAATTTGAGAAGAAATCCCACTCTGTGCCATACTTCCCCACCTCCGGTGCCACCATCCATACAAGTGTCCGAGACAGAAACGTGGAGTCACTCTCCACACCTCCCTCTTCCTTGTCAATACACCACTGAGTCCTGTGAATTTTACCTCCTAAAGATGTCTTGAATCCATCTACTCCTCTCTTTTTCCTCCTCTATACCCACTACCCCTTTTCTCTGGCCTCCCCACATCCACTCCAAACTGAAGCCATAACAAGCTCAACAAAATGCACCTGAGACCATGTTACTCCCCTGCTTAAAACTCTTCAATGGCTTCCCACTGTTCTTAGGGTAAAGGCCAAAACCCCTGCCCAGGGCCTGGGAGGGTATGGAGGTTTGCGGCTCAAATGCCTTGATAGCCTCACCCATGCTGAGCTGCAGCCCCCCTCACCTTCTCTCAGTTCTCCATCTCGGGCCTCCCTCTTTACCTGGAGCAATCTTCCTGCCAACCCACACACCTCGCCTACATATCCGTCACATCTGTCAGTCATCATTTCCTCAGGAAAGCCTCCCTCCCAACCCAGTGGACCAGTCAGCCCCCTCCTTCACATGCTTGTACACCATGTATCTTTCCCTTCAGCAATTATACAATGGAATTTTACAGTTATTTGTACAATTCTGATTGTACTATTATGTGGCACTAATAAAAACAAATGCTGCCAATTAAATCATGATACTCCATTAATTTTAAGAGGCATCTTGACTTCGGAAATGTTAAATTGTGAGTCTTAGAATCAATAAAATGTCTGCTGCCTCCACTAGGCTGAAAACTCTAAGGGGCAAGGCCTTTGTTTTTGCTCACGCCAACATCCTATACTTTACTAATGACCTGCTACTGGCACACAGTAGGAGCTAACAAATATTTGTTGACTTAGTCTGAATGGTCTTGACAGGTCCCATAAAACAAAGCCATTGGTTTTGGCCTAGCAGTTACTTAGGAAACATGGGATATCAGAGCTGGAAGGGACTCTGGCAACCACCCAACATAGCTCCCTTTTTTCAGATGAGAAAACTTAAGGGGGAACATGGGTTCAAGGTCCCACCGCTGGTTCGGGACAGAGCCAGGACTGGATCTAATCTGCTCTCCAGCCCTGCTCCCTTAAAAGCACAGTCCTTGTCATAGGAAGCAAGTCTGTTTTCTCACTCCAGCATATCCCTGGTGACCCAGGCAGCTAAATCAGCAAGGATCCAACATTTTCTTACTTGAGAACCAGTAGTGGTTCCCTATTGCCCATCCTATAGGATCTCATCTAACAAGCCTCAAGTCACATCTCTTCTTGGCTCCTCTTGACTCAATGGCTTCCCTCTTCCTCTTTCCACATAGACTAGTCCATGTTTTATTCCACTTTGTCTCTCATTTTGTTCATGATGATCCAATATTCACCTCCTTCAGGTTACCTGTATGACTGTCCTCCACATATACACTCCTACCTACTTGTGTTCCTTCAGGATAAATACTACGCTACTTTGCACCAAGTGACATGCTACTCTGTGGATGTTTGCTGGGTGTTTCATGTGGGACTGCCTGTCTCCCTATTTGGGTGGGGATCTCCCTACATACAGGAATTGCAGACTCATCCTTAAATTTATTAGATTTTTGCATACTGGAATATCTTAAAATAAGCAAATGTGTGTGTTTGCACATGTGCCCAGGTACCTTTGTATAAATTCTCTGGGTAAATTCCCTGATTGTGATAAGACAAAGAGGCAGCGTGGCAGAGGAAAAATAACTAGAATCAAATACTGGCTTAAAAAAACCTAAATAATAACAAACTAAGTGTATATTACCATCCTTAACTTGGAATGGACACCCTTGGCAAGGATTGAGACGCTGGCCTCTCTTGCACAGAGGATGTAACAATTGAACATAAATTTCTATGGAACTTCCAAAGCCCTCCCTTCCCTGCACCTCCCTTGTGAGGTACGTCTACTTCTTTCTTTCCTGAAACGCCTCTTCCTCTATCTCACTTGCTGCAGTGCCTATATGATTTTAGATGTTATTACACTTCTGGGTGAGAATCTGAAGAAGAAACTCCTGTGAGAGGGATATAGGAAAGGGGGCTAAAAGACAAGCAGATTCTGTATCTTCCCTGGAACAAAAATGCATTTGTGGACTAAGGAGAAAAGATGAAGAGAACTGATCATCTGATCTTCATGTGCTCACACAGACCAGTGGAAGGACCCCCGAGATGCAATCAATTCTTCTCAGCCTCCACATCTAAGGGGCATCTCGGACTTCAAGAATCAGAAGAAAGAACAAAAGGGAAAAAGGACAAGAATGGAGAAAAAGGAGAATGAAGTAAAAGATAATAAATAGCTAACAGCTAATGTTTATTGAGTGCTTATTATGAGCCAGATACCATGACAAATACTCATTTAATCCTTGCAACCATCTTAGAGGTTATTATCCCTATTTTATAGAAAAGAAACAGGTTCAAAGAGATTAAGTAACTTGACCAAGGTTCCAAGAGATTAAATGGCAGAGACAGGTTTGGAATCCAAGTAGTCTGGCCCCAAAGCCTGTGCTTTCAACTACTCCACAAAGCTTCCTTCGAGCAAGGATGATGGTGCCACAGGTATTTCTTACAAATTCATTCCCGTTTTCTTTTCACCCCAATTCTCACACAATCCTGAAATCCTCAGACAGCTAGGTGATCCCAAGGTTGACATGGTCTGACTCACTACCTGAAGATAACTGTGTTGGTAAATGAAGGGTGGGAGGCACATCTCTCAGAAAGAGGTAGCCATCACCAAAAAGTATCATGGAGGCTGAGACCAGCTGATTATCCTGTGGTCTATCTACCTGCTGCCCTCCTTCAGCTGCCCCAAATAGCAGCAGCCCTCCCTCCCTGTTTTCAAGACCATCCTAGTCCCGACTCTCCTGTACCAGCCTTATCATTCCTCCTGCTCCTCAAAGGTATTGTCTTACTAGAAAATATCTTCTGTTGCTTCTCTCTGATCCTGCCATCTTATCATTCTTCCTTTGAAGAACAGAATGTTATTTCTGGTCTTCATCTTTATTGGGTTAGGTCTCAACCTCCTCCTCCTCTACTTGTGTTCTTCCGTCCCTCCAACAGAATTCCAGAGGCCCTGGGTAGCCTGCCCAGCTTTGCAGGCTTTGTGCCTGCCATCCCCCCCCCCACACACACACACATCCCTGGGGATTTTCTGCAGCCTTAGCTGAAGGCCTCTTCCACCTTCATCCTTTTATTTTTTATTTTTGCTTCTCCGCATTCTAGAACCCATTCTCCTGACCTCTCTCTCCAGAACCACTCCATGTTGGAGATGGAAGAGATCTGGGCTATCATTCCCAAGCATTTTTTTTTAATCGAAGGGAAATCTGAGGCCCAAAGAAAGGTAGTGACTTGCCCAAGGTCACGAAGAGTTGTTACACAGTTTGATGATGGCAAAGCCAGGGTTGGGACCAATGGGCTCTGCTCTCCAATTTTTTGGACTATTAGCACTGGGTCAGGCCGGAAGCCTCTTTCCTCAGGAGACAGTGCCCCCTCCTCACCTCAGGAGACAATGCGGGGAAATGAAGGAGGGGGTCTCCAAAAGGTGTGAAAGGGCATCCGCTGCTTCCAAAGGGAACAAGCACTTGGGGGAGGGGCATGTCGCACGCCAAATATCCCAGGAGGGGAAGCTGTGGTCCCCAGCTCTCCCCTTGTCCCGCGGTTCTCACATGTCCGGCCCCTCTCTTCTTTCCAGACCTTTCTCCACAAATCCACCCTTCACTTCTTCCCTTTCTTTTCCTCGCCCAGTCCTGCAACTCCCGGTTCCTCTCAACAGCCCCCCCCCCCCGCCATCCTCCATCATGGCCTCCCCCACCCCTTCTCCCCAAATCCCCGCCCCCATTTCCCCCGGGCTCCTCTCCCTAACCCCTCATGCACCTTTCCCTCCCTTGGGGTCCCGGGTACCCCCGGAGGCCTCCCCGCTCCCCCCGGACCCGGCCCGGGCCACGGGAGGCGCTGTGGGACTGCCCCGGGCCCTTCCACCCCCGCGCGGGGACGTTACCATGCCAGAGCCTTGGAGCAGCTGGGCCAGCTCGGCCCACCCGCCAGTAAAAGACGCCCTGATTGGCCGGGGCGCAGTCGGGAAGGAGGGGCCAGTGGGGGGTCGCACCCCTTGGTGGCCGGGGCTCCGGTTGTTCCCGTCGACCAACCGGGCCCTGCACCGGCCCGGAGCGCCCGGATCCGGCCCCGCCCCCGGCGCGGAGAGCCAGGCCCCGCCCCCGCGCCGCCAGGTCCAGGGCCCGCCCACTGGGGGGCGGGGCGCGCCTACTTAGGGCTCTGACAGACGGTCCCCCCGGCGGACGCTCGGCTGCACGAAGCAGCCTGAGAACGCGTCCCAGCCCGGTTCGTCGCGCTCCCAAAACTCTTCTGCCTTCCCGCCCTTCCCGCCAGCCGCCTCCAGACCTCGGCCGGACTTCACGGCTCGGCTGGCGCGCCTCCCGTCACGGCGTTCAGAGCGGCCGGATTCCGCGCGCGCGCTAGCTCCTGAAGTATTCATTCCAAGTAGAGGGGTATCTTTGCACTTCACAAAGCGTGTTTTACTCGATGCGTAGTTATTTTTAGCACTTTTAAATTAAGGGTTTTAATCTTTCCCCTTCCTCTTTCCCTATTGCTTATACCTCATTCTCATCTTCTGTCTGCCAAATTTAATTAGATCATTTTGTTAGTTCAATGTTCAGCTCTTAACATTGTGACAATATACGAGGTTCGACAATTAATTTCGTGAACTCATCCTTGAAAAAGTGTTACATACCTCATTGCCGAACATCACTATGGTCAGCTTTGAAGTACTCCCCTTGGGAAGCTGTGCACCAATACCAGCGCCTAGCCCACTCACTGTTCAAAGCAATTTTGAAACTCTTTTTCTGGAATGGCCATCAGACCTGTCAGTTGTACCCAAACTCTGACAATTAAGTTTACAAGATTATGACGCCTTACCGAGTTGTTTATACAGTGCTGCCAACGTAAGCACACGGTGCCAAGTTCGCAAACATAATTGTCAGAGTTTGGGCACGACGATAGCTCTGATGGACATTCTAGAAAAAGAGTTCCAAAATTGCTTTGAACGGTGGGCTAGGCGCTGGTATTGGTGCATAGTTTCCCAAGGGGAGTACTTCAAAGCTGATCTAGTGATATTCAGCAATGAGGTATGTAGCACTTTTTCTAGGACAAGTTCGCAAAATTATTGACCTTGTATGCATTTCAGACTTGAGCCATGTAGAAAACTTTGATTATTCTTCCTTTCTTGCACAACTTTTTCTTTTTCCTGGAATTAATAATTATCTTGTTTTTTTCATTTGTTTAGTTTTCTATGTATTTATGACAAAATCTGCCTCAAAATCTTCCCCTTGTTGTCTAAATCTCTTCTCAGAATGTCTAGATACAGCATATACTCTATCAGGTTCACCTGTTTGGTTTTTCTTTTTTCGAATGTCCAATATTAATTAGGTTTTATTACTTTTAGACAGTATGGATAGCTCATTAACATACTTATTTAAATGGCTAAATAATCAGGGCTATTAGCTCTTAAACATTATGACTTATTTCTCTGAAATAAATGAAGAGCTATGCACTGATAAAAATTTTTATCATCAGAAGGTATCATTGGGAGTTCCCTGATGGTGTAGCGGCTTAAGGCTTCGGCGCTGGTGCTGTCAGCGCTGCAGCCTGGGTTGATTCCCAGTCAGGGAGCTACCCACATACCATACATATTCATTCATAAAGCAAAATTACAGGACCCATAACTTGAAAGGAAAGTATCCTCTAAGAATTTAACAGGCAGGTTTTAAAAGTTATTCGGATTTTCCTTCAACCATGTTTAAGATACGCCTAATTCCTGACAGTGCTTATTAGCACAGTTTATACCTTCTATAAGATGGATATACTTCTTGTTATTTAAGTGGGAAATACTAGCCAGTCTAATTTTAATTTTAATGACTTATATTTTCACTTTGTGCTTTATTTTTTCTTCTCACCACACATATTACTTCCAATTGGATCTCAGTCGAAAAGGAGAACATATCAATGGCATCAGTATTCATTCTGATGGCTAGAAGGGTCTAATCACAGATTTCCATAATTATCAGCTTCATCAGGCAGAGTAATTATTATCACAGAGGATAATATGAGAGAAAAACAAGATGATTCTGGGCTCTAATGGAAGGATAGCAACCCAGGAGGCACCAGACACACATAGGTAGAGACCTCAGGGCAAGGACCAGAGGGACAGCTGCCAACCTCCCTGTGCAGAATCCCCCACCCCCACACCCCCACAGAGCCCATCCCCACAGGGCCACATCTCAGGTTCACTTTCTGCTAGAGCCTCTGATCTTTTCTAATCTGAGTGTTTTTTCTCTATGCTTGCCGCACATCTGACAACCTGGCATCTCCTTTTTCATCCTCCTGGGCATTTTCTTTGCCTCCTTTGTTAGATCTTTTATTTGCCATATTCCATGTCTTTCTCTTTCTTGACTTATTCCCTATATTTGGAGGAGACCATCTTCCAGAAATTTCCTGAGGAAGGGGGTGGTAAATTGTCTTGAAACTTTGCATATTTGACATTGCCATTATTCTGCTTTGACACTGGATTGATTGTTTGGGTGGGAATTGAATTTCTTGGGAATTACGAAGGCCTTTCAACATTACCTTCTAGCTTTCATCATTGCACTCAAGAAGGCTGAAGCCTTTTAACTCCTTATCCCTTGTGACTTTCTCCCCCTCTTTGAATCTCTCCTTATCTCCATTGTTCTGAAACGGCAGTGATATGTCTTGGTGAGGGAGTATTTATTGTGCTGGACACTCATTGCCCCTCACTTCTGAGACATAATCTTGAATCATCCCATTGATAATTTCTTCCCTTTTATTTCCTCTGTTCTTTCTTTTTTGGAACTCCTATAATTCAGATGATGCATCTACTGGACTAGTCCAATTGTTTTTTTTCTCTCCTACTTTCCATGTTTTTACTTTGTCTTCTTGAAACTTCCTCAGTTTTATCTTTCCATTCTTCTATTGAGAAAACATCTACTGAGTTTTGCAATATTTTAAAGATTTTTATTTTTTGCACATTATTTTAATTTTCTGAATATTCCTTTTTATAGCATCTTACTTTTTTCCAGAGTTGCGATAACTTATCTCTGAAGCTGTTAGACAGTTTTATTTAAGTTTTCTTCTTTCTGCATAATGTTTGCTCTAAATTTCTTTTCCTGTTGTCTTGGTCTCTTTCATGTTAGATTCTTTTCTTGCAAGTCTTATAATCCTTAGTTGCCTGTTCACATTTAAGGATGAATTACCAAAAAGCCAACTGAAAGTGTTTGTGCTCTGTGGGCTCAGGTACATGAGCGGGACTTGTTGGCCACAAGCTTCACTGCAGGGAACCTCTGATGTCAGCATATTTAGGACTTCCTTCTCGGGGTAGTAAGCCACCTGGCACAACCAATTCTGTTTTGCCATATGGTTGCCCCACTGTGCCTTAGGATCAATCCTTTTTTAGGCTAAGTCAGTAATCTTCATCCACCTACTTTCCAGCTTCCTAAAATATTTGGCTCTTGTCTCCTGTCCTTTTTCTCTGTCCGTGTGGATTTATGCCTTTAAAAAATTCCTTGCTAAAGATTTAGTGTATTTTTATTAGGAACAAAATTGGATACATGTGTTCAAATTACCATTTTTACCCAGAAACTTTAAATATATTTTAACTATTTTTAAAACAGTAGTTTAAAAATACGAGGGCTGTCCAGAAAGTATCTAGCCATATAATGTGAAAAATAGAGGCATTTATGGCTGGATTTTTTTCCAGACAGCCCTTGTATATACACTCAGATGTTCCCCATATCAAGCTTTGGTTTAACCAAACAGTTTTGTTGACATTGAATGATTTTATAACAGAGATAACATGAAGTTGAACTTATAAATGTATTCTAATAAGATGTTGCCTTTATTTGTTTTAGATAGTGAAGATCTATAAAAAGCTTTGCTTGGAAAGGGGGTTGGCTGCATTAAAAAAAAAAGTTTACAAACATGTCTCCTGGACTAGTGATCACCTAAGTGTGGCCCTGGAACTATGGTGAAGGTGTTGCTACTAGCCACAGAGCTGCATGGGAGAGGAGCTTGGAAGAGGGAGCATCCAGCCTCAGAGGAAAAGGGAATAAAGTAGAGAAAACTTGCCACCTGAGAAAGAAGAAATGGTTACCTTCTGATACCCAATACTTTCCTAACTTCCAGCCCCTTGCACTTTCTGCCCACGATCCCTCCACAGTCTTAGGCATTATAAAACATTAATTTTTTTTTTAAATCAGCTTTATTGAGCTATAATTTACATGTCATAAAATTCACCAATTTTAAGTGTACAGTACAATGAATTTTCACAAATGTATACAGCCATATAACCACCACATAATCATGACATAGAACATTTCCCTCACTCACAAACTTCCCTTGTGCCCTTTGCCTTCTATCTTGTCCTCCTCTTCCAGCTCCTGGCATTTACTGATCTGTTTTTTGTCATCGCAGTTTTGCCTTTCTAGAATTCCATGTTAACTGGAATCATACAGCTTATAGTACTTTATGTCTGGCTTCTTTCACTTAGTATGCTTTTGAGATTATCCATGTTGTTGCATGTATCAGTAGTTCATTCCTTTTTAATGCAAAATAATTTAACCTATATTTCATTGCATGGACATACTATGATTTGTTTATCCATTCACGAGTAGACATTTAGATTGTTTGCAAGTTTGTGCTATAATAAATTGTGTTTTTAACTTGCATTTCCCTAAGAACTAATGGTTGAGAATCTTTTCATGTGCTTATTTATCATTTGTGTATCTTATTTAGTGATGTGTCAATTCAAATCTTCTACCCATTTTAAAAACTGGATTTTTCTTCTTTTTGTTACTGAGTTGTAGTGGTTCTTTATATATTCTGGACACAAGTCCTTTATCAAACATATGTTTTGCAAGTAATTTTTTCCCATCAGAGCCTTCTATTTTATTTTCTTTTATGTCTATATTTGTGAAGGATACTGGGTTTTTTGTTTTTTGTTTTTGTAATATTGTCTGGTTTTGTAGCAAGGTAGTCCTAACATCATAAAATGAGACCTTACCATTCAGTTTTCTGGAAAGGTTTATGTAAAATTATATTTTTATTTAAGTGTTTGGCAAAATTAAGCTATCTGTGGCTAGAGTTTTCTTTGAGGGAAAGGCTTTTGATTACAAATCCAAGTTTTTTTAGTAGATATAGAGCTTTTCAGATTTTCTCTTTAGTGAGCTTTGATAGGTGGTATCTTCCAAGGACTTTGTCCATTTCATCCAATTTACCAACTTTATTGACAAAGTTTTTTCATAATACTCCTTTATTCCCACTATAGAGTCTGTAGTGATGTCCCTTCTCTCATTACTGATATTGACAATTTGTGTCTTCTCTTTTTCTTGGTAAAATTTGACTAGACCTTTATTAATTTTATTATTTTATTTTTATTTTTATTTATGTATTTTTTTGAGGGGTAGTTCCCTGGCTGGGAATCGAACCCAGGCTGCAGCGTTGTATTAATTTTATTAATCTTTCAAAGAACCAGGTTTGGGTTGCATTGATTTCCTTCATTTTTGTTTTTTATTTTATTGATTTCTATTCTCATCCTTAATATTTTCTTCGGCTTATTTTGAGTTTCTCTGTTCTTCCTTTTCTAGTTTATTCCTCTAAATACTGCTTTAGCAGCATCCCATAAAATTTCATTTTCAGGGAGTTCCCTGGTGGTGTAGTGGCTTAAGGCTTTGGCGCTGGTGCTGTCAGTGCTGTGGCCTGGGTTCGATTCCCAGTCAGGGAGCTAGCTACCCACATACCAAAAAGAAAAAAAAAATTTCATTTCCACTCAGTTCAAAACATTTCATAATTTTCCTTATGATTTCTTCTTTGACTCATGGGTTTTCCTTTCAATGTTTCCTTTATTTTTGAGTAAAGAAAAAAAATCATTGGGGGGCCAGGTCAGGTGAGTAGGGAGGATGTGCTAATACATTTATTTGTGTACTGGCTAAAAACTCCTTCATACAGACAGTGCTGGGTGAGCTGGTGCATTGTCGTGAGTTGCTGGCAAAAAGTTCAGGTTGCTTCCATCTAACTTTTTCATGCAGCCTTTTCAGCACTTCCAGATAATAAACTTGGTTGACTGTCCAGTTGGTACAAATTCATAATGAACAATCCTTGTGATATCAATAAGCATTAGCAACATCATTTTAACTTTTGATTTGGACTGACAAGTTTTTTGGTTGTGGAGAATTGCCTGACTTGCATTGTGCACTTTGACACTTTGTTTCAGGGTCATATTGGTACACCCATGTTTCATCACCAGTGATGACATGGCCCAAAACGTTATCTTGCTTCTCCAAAGGATCTTGGCAAACTTTGACTCTCCTTTGCTTTTATTCATCGATGTGCTCCTTCAGAACCATTTTTGCACACACCTTCCTCATGCCAAGATTTTCAGCTAAGATTGTCCTATTTCTTTATCAATGTTTACTTGGTCTGCTATGCTTCTTACAGTCAGCCAATGATTTTGATGCACAATTCCACTAATTTTTGCAATATTTTTGTCAGTTTTGCTCACTACTGGCTGCCCTGACCTCTCTTTATCAGTGACACCTTTTCTCCCCTCAGAAAAATGTTTACTCTATTTGTACACTGCTGTTTTCTTCATGGCATTATCTCCATGAACTTGGACTAACATGTCCCTGATTTTACTTCCACTTTTGCCAAGTTTAACAAGAAATTCAATGTTTGTTCATTGCTGTAAATCAAGCTCTGACATTCTCGCAACAGCACACAAAAATACACATCAACAATGAACTCTCAGCAAGACATTGCCACACATCGACACAAACACAGCTGTGAGACATAGATATATCAGGGTTACGAAACCTTACCAAGTTGTTTGTATAGTCTGCCAACCTATTTGCACAGTGGCAAGTTTGTGAGCTTAATTGTCAGACCTTGTGTATATTAACTTGACCTGCTGCTTTTTAAAAAAATCATTAAATGTTTTCTTCCCAAATTAAATGCTAATGGCTAAAAATAGAAAAAAACAATTAGAAAAAGGTGTTTTCCCAAAGAGAAATTTTAAAAAGTTAGAGCCAATTAATAGGTAATGGGAATATGTTTGCATTTGAATCAGGGATCAGGGCTCAATCAACACTTTCACTTACTGAAAGCGATTATCATTGCAAGAGGCTTTTTAAAAATAAATGATTAAAATGAGCATTATTGTATGCCCAGGACCTAGAACTATGCCTGGTACATACTAAGCACTTAATAAAGAATGAATATGTAAGTACAAATACACATACATGCAAATTACTCTTCTGTGCTACTGAAAAGTATTCCCATTTAACAGATAAGGAATTAAACATCATAAGTTCAGCTCTTAGCAGTGCCATCACACACCTGTCTTTTACATACTATCATTCATTCACTTACTCATGGTTTTCTTTCATTGCTTCATTCACTCAGCAAACACTTACTGGTAATAAATGTGCCAGGTTAGGTGTTAGAAATATTGAAACATGGGAGTTCCCTGATGGTGTAGTGGCTTAAGGCTTCAGTGGTGGCGCTGTCAAGCACTGCGGCCTGGGTTCAATTCCCAGCCAGGGAACTAGCCACATACCAAAAAGGAAAAAAAAAAAAAAAAAAAAAAAAAAAGAAATATTGAAACATATGAGACCTAGTTCTCTTTAAGGTGCTCAAGGGGGTTCCCTGGTGGTGTAGTGGCTAGGCTTCAGCACTCTCAATGCCGTGGCCTGGGTTCGATTCCCAGCCAGGAACCCCCCTGCCAAAAAAAGGTGCTCATACCCTTGTTTAATGATACCTGTCTATCTGTACACCTGGCATTGGATGGTCCTTTAATCCCTTATTATTTTAGAGCATGTTGTAATTTATAAATAACTTTTTCGTCCTTAAAAACATTTAGAAGTCAGCTATGGCTCAGAGGAGTTAGGATATTTACCTAAAGATACAGAGCTAGGAGGTACAAAGTTGGGACTTCAACCTAGTTTCTTGACTCTCAATCTAGTGTCCTTTCCTTTTGTTTTTTTCTCTTTCTCCTTCCCCACTTCCTCCCTGATCCCTGTGCAAACATATTCCCATTAGTTATTGATTGGCTCTAATTTTTAAAAAGTTCTCTTTGGGAAAACAACTTTTTTCTAATTGCTTTTTCCTACTTTTAGCCATTAACATTTAGTTTGGGAGAAAAACATTTAATGATTTAAAAAAAGCAACAGGTCAAGTTAATATATATTAGGTGACAGATAAGAAGCTGGACAATCAAGCAGTGGAGTCCTTCTTCCAATCAAACTGATGATGTAACTGCAGAAAAGAAGGTCAGTTAGAACATGATTTCTGGCAGTTATGGGGAGATGTGGCTAGGCACAGGGTACTCAGGAGCTGTGCCATAGCCCTGAACCCCAAAGCAACCAACATCATGTGTCCAAGCTCATATACTAGAGACACAGGCCATCGTTCTGACTGACAGTAATCTAAAATGGAGAAAGACAAGCTCCCACAGCTGGTGGCACCTGCGTCAGTGATAGGCATCATCTCGAGGATTGAGGCTGCCCAGCTAACTCGGGCTCAGGAGGTACCATATTTTGCCCAAATTTGGGAGGGGAAAATAAGGATGTGCATTATACATGGGTAGTATTAATTCTGTATCTATATAAATGTTTTAAATTCTTTTATGTATGCTTATGAGTTAAAAGTGTAACTCTAGAAATCAGTAATGATATCCATAGGCAAAATAATGCCCTGGAATAGGGGTACCATAATATGTCAAAAAATAAATGCTAAAATTTCTTTATAATACAAAAAATAAGTACTTAAATACAAACATAAAATTTTTAATTAAAAAATTAAAACAAGATTTTTTTCCCTGAAAGTCTGGGTCCAAAACATGGGTGCACATTATACACAGGAGCGCATTATATGCGGCAAAATACAGTAAATACTGAGATGAGGAGTCACCTTTCTGTTGGGGTCTGATGTGGAGGTTGGGGACTAATCTCAGATTTGGGCAAGATTCCAACTCTGGGTCCTTGGGGGTTCTGGGATCCTCAGCAAGGTGGGCTATTTGCAGATTAGTACAAAATATCCACCTCCTACATTGGCCTCTGCAGCACTGGCTGGAGTCAAACCATCCCCTCCACACCTCCCAGGCTGGGCACGGCCCAGGAAGGGAACAGCCCACAGAAACCCCAGGATGGCTGAGACACAGAGGGGTGGGTCCTAGCAAGGCAGGAGGAGGGACTCAGAGTTTATGATTCGGTGTCTATTCTTGGCAACCTATCAGAATTCCCCAAGCTGAGCCCTAGAAGCTCCCAGGGAAATGGCCAAAAGCTGGAATCACCCTGCTCGTGAGCCTCTAGCAGTGGTTCCCAACCTTCCTAATGCCGCGACCCTCTAATACAGTTCCTCCTGTTGTGGTGACCCCCATAAAATTATTTTTGTTGCTACTTCATAACTGTCATGTTGCTACTGTTATGAATCGTCATGTAAATATCCGATATGTGTTTTCCGATGGTCTTAGGTGACCCCTGTGAAAGGGTCGTTCAACCCCCAAAGGGGTCGCGACCCACAGGTTGAGAACCGCTGCGAGTCTAATGCAAGCTTGTCTAGCCTGTGGGCCGCATGCAGCCCAGGATGGCTTTGAATGTGGCCCAACACTAATTCATAAACTTTTAAAAAATATAACAAAAATTATGCACAGACCTTTTTTTAGCTCATCAGCTGTAGTTAGTGTTAGTGTATTTTATGTATGATCCAAGATAATTCTTCTTCCAATGTGGCCCAGGGAAGCCAAAATATTGGACAGCCCTGCTCTAGTGCATTTTTTATGTGAGCCTCTGATCCTGAGAATTCCTCAGGGCCTCATTTTTCCAATCTGTTGCCTCTGAATCCTTGTGAGGAGAGATGTCCAAAAGTCCCCAGCACATTCTCAAATTCTGAAGACATGTTTGCTGTGAATTTTTAGTATATTCTCTCTGACATGGTCTTAATAATTAAAATGATAGTAATAAGAGCTACTTACTTTTTATTTTATGTGTCAGGCACTCTCTTAAGTGCTTTATAAATATTATTTCATTTAATCTTTACAAAAACTCTGTGATATAGGTGCTATAATGATCCCCATTTTACAAATAAGAAAACTGAGGCACCCAGAGGATAAGTGACTTGTATAAGATCACACTACTAGGACTTGGCATCTGGCTCCAGAATTCACACTTCTACATACTTCAATCCGTTGTCTTCTATATAGGACATTTCTTCCCAGCTCTCAGACATCTTGGGCAATGTCAACTGTGTCATCAACCGCTTCCAGGAAGAATTAGGATATGATTTAAAAGAAAAGACAAAACTTCATCAGAGAGAGCAAAAGGGCAAGAACAGATACATCTTGCTGGAGAAACTTGCCTCCTTCTCCAAAGATGCTAAGACGAAAGAGAAGTTCTTGTATGAAATTCTCCGCTGGCTAGGTGACTGGGGTGAGTTTGCAGGCTGGGTGCAGTCCTGAGGACAGGTGCCTTCCCCACAAGCACTGGCCCCCAGCTTGCTCAGTCTTCTCCTTTCCCTACCCTAGGTCATCGTTCTCTGGGGGAGAAGTGAGGGGTGGCAGGTGCAGAAGGAGCAAAAGAGGTATTGCAGTGTCTCTCCACTGAAACATTCTCCTACTCTTGTCACAACACATCATCTCTACTCCCCAGTGCAGCAAACATGTAATTGTCCTAAACATAATAGATTGTGACATTAGCTGCCACATGTGATAAAGCCTAAGTCATGGGTCCACTATGATATCTCATTTTCTAGCAAGGTGGAAACTAAATTCAAATTCACCCTAGCTATTTTGTTTTATTTTAATTTTTCCACCTTTATTGAGATTTAATTGACAAATAACATTGTATAAATTTAAAGTTTATACCTTATGATGATTTGATGTATGTTGTGAAATGATTATCACAATAAAGTTACTCAACACATCCATCATCTCACAGTTACCCTTTTCTTTTGTGATGAAAACATTTAAGATCTACTCTCTTAGCAAATTTTAAGTATATAATATAGTATTATTAACCATAGTCACCATGCTGTACATTAGATCCCCAGAACTTATTTACCTTAGAATTGAATATTTGTATCCTTTAACCAACATTTCCCCATTTACCCTACTTCCTAGCCTCTGGTAACCACCAATCTACTCTTTGTTTCCATAAGTTCAACTTTTTTAGATTCCACATATCAGTGAGATCATACAGTATTTGTCTTTGTCTGACTTACTTCACTTAGTCTAATACCCTCAAGCTCCATCCATGTTGTCACACATGGCAGGATTTCCTCCTTTGTTATGACTGAATAATATTTCATTGTATATACCACATATAAACATTTTTTTTATTTTTTAGTTACAGTTAACATTAAAGATTATATTAGTTTCAGGTGTACAGTACAGTGGTTAAGACATTTATATACCTTATGAACTGATCCCCCCAATAAGTGTAGTACCCACCTGACACCATAAATAGATACAACATTATTGCCTATATTTCTTATGCTGTACTTTACATCTCTGTGACTCTTTCGTAACTGCCAATTTGTACTTCTTAATCCCGTCACCTTTTTCACTCAACCATCTAATCTTCCCCCCATTTGGCAACCATTAGTTTGTTCTCTGTATCTATGAGTTTGCTTCTATTTTGTTTGGTCATTTATTTTGTTTTTTAGATTCCACATATAAATGCCATAATATGGAATTTGTCTTTACCTGTCTGACTTATTTCACTGAGCATAATACCCTCTAGGTCCATCCATGTGGTTGAAAATGATAAGATTTCATTCTTTTTTTTATGACTGAGAAATATCCATTACTTCACACACATCTTCTTTATCCATTCATTCGTTGACCAAAACTTAGATTGTTTCCATGTCTTGGCTCTAGTGAATAATGTTTCAATGAACATCAACACACATATATCTCTTAGAAATAGTGATTTCATTTTTTTTTTTTGATATATACTCAGAAGTGGGATTACTGGATCATATGGTAATTCTATTTTTAATATTATGAGGAAACTCCATATTGTTTTCCAAAACGGTTTTACCAATTTACATTCCCAACAGTGTATAAGGATTCCCTTTTCTACACATCCTCACCAGTACTTATCTCTTGTTTTTTTCATAATAGCCATCCTAACAACTATGAGGTAGTATCTTATTGTGGTTTCGATTTGCATTCCCTGATTAGTGACATTGAGCACCTTTTCATGTACTTTTTGGCCATTTGTATATCTTCTCTAGAAAAATGTCTATTCAGATCCTTCACACATTTATAAATTGGATTCATTGTTGTTTTTGTGTTTTGTTTTGTTCTTGCTATTGATTTGTATGAATTCCTTATATATTTTGGATATTAACCCCTTATCAGACTATGGTTTGCAAATATATCCTCCCACTTTATAGGTTGCCTTTTCATTTTGGTAGTTTCTTTTACTGTGGTAAGTTTTTAGTTTGATGCAGTCCCACTTGTTGTTGTTGTTGCTGCCTTTGCTTCTGGTGTCATATCCAAAAAATCACTGCCAAGACCAACATCAGGAAGCTTTTTCCCACGTTTTCCTCGGGGAGTTTTATGGTTTCAGGTCTTACATTTAAGTCTTAATCCATTTTGAGTTCATTTTTGTGAATAGTGTAAGATCAGGGTCCAGTTTTATTCTTTTCATGTGAATGTCTAGGTTTACCAGTACTACTTAGTGAAGAGACTATCCTGTACCAGTGTGTACTTTTTGCTCCCTTGTCCAATATTAGTTGATCATATATGCATGGGTTTATTTCTGGGCTCTTGATTCCATTGGTCTATATGCCAGCACCATATATTTTTATTACTATGGCTTTGTAATATTGTTTGAAATCAGGTTGTATGATGTTTTGTTTTTCTTTCTCAAGATTGCTTTGGCTATTTGGGATTGTTGTCTTTCTTTCTTTCTCAGATAGTTCATTGTTAGTGTATAGAAATGCAACTAGTTTTTGTATGTTGATTTTATATCCTGCAACTTTGCTGAATTTGTTTATTAGTTCTAACAGTTTTTTGGTAAAGCACAGTAGCTGTTTTATAGAAGAACCTAAGGGTGATATTCACAGGACTAAATGAACCTAACTGCATGGGTACTGAGCCAAACAGCACTGATGCAAGAAACTGGTATAACCATTTGTGTGTGGCCCAGCTGCATGTAGCCCTGGAGCCAGGTGCTACCCCCATTAAGGTCAGAGTTATCCTATCACAAGACCTCAGTCTGCTGTGAGGTGTAATGGATGCTGCACTATTGGAGGAAGGTGGTATAGGGATGTACCAACACACATACTGCCCTGACCCCAATGAGCTCTCAGTTTTTCAGTGGTCCTTTAGCTGGCCCCAAGAACTAAGCAGAGCTGTTGACTCAGTTAATTCATTTAATTGTCCAGACATTGAACTAGGCAATGGGTATACAGCAATAACAAGGCAGACACGTCTCTTACATATTTTTAACACAGCAGGCCTCATGTTGATCATTTCACATGTATTATCTCATTTAGTCTCCACCCAACCCTTTACAAGCAAGGACACTAAGGCTCAAGGAAATATACAACATGCCCAACATTACACAGCTAGTAAGAGGTGAAAACAGTCTGACCTCAAAGCCTGCTGGTGTCACCCGTGTCCTACAGGGCTGCGTGAAGGCTCCCTAGAAGACAGACTGTTCTCAGCCTAAACCTCCCGTTCCTCCTCCAGGTGACAGTCTGACCTATGAGATCAGGAACAGGAAGAGTGAGGAGGAGGAGGAAGGCCTGGATGAGTGGATTGAAGTGATGGAGAAGGTATTACCTCTCTCCCTCACCACCACTGAAGGAAACATTGAGTCTCTCATTTCCCTTTGCTCCACTCTTATTGAAGGAGAAAAGAAAAGGGCAAAAAGTAGGTTCCGAGAGTACCTGAGAGGGAGGCTGGGGTGGGGTGGATGCCATCTCGGGGGCCAAAGTCGCACACCAGAATCCATGGGGGCCTTTCTCAGACTCTGCTCCATAACAAAACTGTATCTGAGATGGGTGGGCAGTGGTGAGGGGTTTATGTATTGAACCCAAGCTGAGCACTGGGCTAGAGGAAGGGGTGATGTGGACACAGGTTCCTATTGGTGCTCTCTGGAACTGTGACCTCATGCAGGTTCTGAGCAACAAACCTAGAAGGCCAGAAAGGCTAGAATGTGTAGCTAGAGCCCAAGGAACATCTTTTCCTTACTCCAAACCCAGCCACAGAACCAAAAGCCTGAAGAGATTGGCTAAGGGTTTTAGAACCTTCTCAATTATGGGTGCTCCAGAAGTCATCAGTCAGTAGCACGGTTCAACCTTAAATTTTACTGTCAGCACTAGAAGGGACTTGGGATTATCTAATGCCTACATTCTTTTTTTTTTTTTTTTTAGGATTTATTTTATTTTATTTTATTTTATTTTATTTATTTATTTTTGCTTTTTGGTATGTGGATAGCTCCCTGACTGGGAATCAAACCCAGGCCGCAGCACTGACAGCGCCAACGCCGAAGCCTTAAGCCACTACACCATCAGGGAACTCCTCTAATGCCTACATTCTGTAGATAAGAACACTGAAGCTCAAAGAAGAGAAGGGACCACAAAGAAAGCCTGTGGCAAAACCATGTCCCACACTTAGGTTTTTTTGGCTTCTTAATCTTACTCAAAAGCATGGGCTTCAGAGTCAGACAGACCTGAGTTTGAATCCCATGTGGCAATTTCTGGCTGTGTGACTTTGGGCAGGTTACTTCCTCTTTCTGATCCTCACTTTCCTTGTATACAGAATGAGGAGGACACTGCCAACTTGCAGATTTCTCCCTGGTACCAGGCATCTGGCACCATACTTAGAATATCCTCAGGGCTTAAGAAACAATAGCTAACATTTGCATTTTACCACTGACTGTCAAGACCAGGTTCCTTATCTAATCAGGCAAGGTCCATAGTTGGGGGAGGGAGGAAGCAAGGAAACTGTGGCTGAGAAGGAGACAATCTCTCCTACATCCTTACCATATGATTTCTCCAAATACAGTTATTTGTACAGTTAGTTCCTTGCTAGATTATAAACTCCTAGAGGGCAAAGGTTGTGTCTTATTTCTTTTTAGGGATTAGTTGTTAAGCACTTACTAGGTACCTGATACTGTGCTTGGCACTCAACATGCTTTAAGTTAAGTCCTTTGAAGTAGATGCTATGATTATCCCCATTTTTCAGAAACGGGGGCACTGAGAAGTTAGGAAGCTTGCTCAAAGCAAGTGGTAAGGATGGGATCAAGCCTTAGTTATCTGATTCCAGAATCCAAGCTCTGAATCCCTAGGCCATATGGCCTCTCTGACAATATTAAATTGATGCTAGCTTGCCTTCAATGTCATTTAATTGGCATACTTCCTTTAGCCCACATCCAAAGTTAACCAATATTTTTTTCTGCCGGTGATGTTCATTGAATGGGTGAATGAATGGATGTTCCAAGATAATTGCTCTAGCAGCCCTACAATGACAGATTCAAGGGGATACAACTACTACTGACCCAGACCTGAGGAGCTGAGGTCTAAGAACTGGTTTGAACACACAGTGCATAATCTGTTTATTTTCCTGGGGAGATGGTCTGCTTTCATCAAAATACCAAAGGAGTTTATAACACCCCCCATGGAAAAAGATATTAGTCATTAAAAACAAAAACATGTGGACAGTTACAGAACCATGTGATACATTCTCTTTAAACACAGTCCAGTGATAACAAGAAAGGGAACTAAAGCTTCCCAGGTGATCTGGGGTCTAAGGGCCAGGTAGGCTTCTAGAGTTTGTATAGTTGGCACACACAGACACTGAGGCAGGGAAGTAGCATGATTGGAAAAATAACTACTCCAGGGAAATATGGAGGATCAGGAGTACACTGAATTGAGCTGAACTGGATTGAACAGTTCTAGGACCTTCTGGGCTCTGCAGGTGCTATGGAGCTGGCAGGCTCTAACAAGGAAGCCCTGGGTAAGCTCTGAGCCTGGCAGAGAGCTCTCCTGACAACATCTCCCCAGGCCTCACATATAGCCCCAGCTCCTTATTCTTGCCAGAGCCCTAAGAGGGTTGGGTGGGAATTTGGCCAAGCAGTGTCTGGAGAAGCAGTATAATCCTTGGGGCCTATGGGAGCTTGGTGCCTTTGTTCTCTCTACTTCTCATAGTGTCCAAACATACCTTTTGGCAAGGTTGGCGGGAACCGAGCCCACAAAAATCAACGTCCTTCCCTGAGCCACTGAGCCCAGAGCAGATGCTCCAGGATAAGAATACTACCTGCATGAGGGTCTCTGAGGTGAAGTCCATGTTGCAGGAGCTCCTGGACTCCACCATGTTCAACCAGAGGGAGGTCAGAGCCATCAGGTACATGTCTACCGTGGTAGAGAACCTCAACCAAGCCTTGATCCTCCAGCACAAGGAGAACAGGAGCCTGGAGACCAAATACAGGCACCTGAAAATAGAGGTGACCAAAGAAATCAGCAACCAGATGCTATCCTGCCAGCGGTCGCACCGAGTCTGCGAGAATAAGAAGGATGCCCTACTAAAGCAGGTAGAAATTTTAGGGGGAAAGTACCATGACCATCTCCTGATAAAACATCCCTTAGAGTTCCAGCTGAAGAAGGCTCTGTTTGTTAGAGGTAAAGCAGAAGACCCAGCCAAGATTTTTGTTGACTCCCTGGGCCCCCCTGAGGAAGAGACCCTCCCAAAGAAGGAACTAGACATGGAGGAAACCCAACAGGAACCCGAGGAGGAGGAGCAGTTGTTTTTACCACTTTCCCCAAGTCCCACGGCCAGGGCTGGGGACAGTGGTGCTAGATCTTCAGCGTGTCAGCCATCTTCCACCATGACCATGCATTCAAGGATCGCAGATATGTACAGCAGCAAGGATGCTGAAAGTCTTCACCCTGTGTTGCCATCCTTGATGGATCACAAGTTTCCTAAGAAATGGGAAGTACCTATGGCAGAGAGTCCAGGCCACCAAGACGAAGACCAGAAGGACTTTTTCCAGGAAGCAGCCCAGGAGAAAGAAGGACTCCAAATTAATTCCCATTTTAGGGAGCAGCTATCCCCAGAGAGCTCCGCAAAGGTGGCCTTGGAGAGCAAGGTGGAGCACTGGGAAGAGGAACTCATCTGGGAGAGGCGGAGGCAGTGGTGGCTGGAGGAGGAGGAGAGGTGGCTGCAGCGGCAGAAAAAGTGGGCCCTGCTGGAACAGGAGCACCAGGAGAAGCTGCGGCAGTGGGAGATGGAGGAGGTGGCAAAGGAGCAGCAGCAGCAATTGATGTGGCCAGAAGAGAAGCAAGTGGGCCCACAGAGGGAGGAGCCAAGGGAAGACACCAAAAGGACCATCTTTGTGGCCACCAGTCAATGGAGGGACTTGGAGAAGGCATCACTGGTACCTCCCCCAAGCCGGGCTCAATCTGCATGCCACGGCAGGAGGCCACACTTGCCCAGGTCCCCTAATGTCCAGCATCCTGCTCCCAGAACTCAGAGGACCATAGGTTCAGCTCATCTTACCCCAAAACCACAGAGCCACCAGGTTCCCTCAAAGCTCAAGAAATCAGCCTCCACTCCTGTCACAGGGAAAGCCATCAGAAAGGTGACCCAGTCCCCTTTGCATATATCCTCAGTAACTTTTAAAGGAAATAAGGTATACCACATGGACGTGGAGTCCCAGCGGAAGAACCTGCAGCTCCTGAGTGAGGATGCCGAGCAGAGGCTGCCCCACTACCTGCGTAGCAAGGCTCTGGAGCTCACCACCACCACCATGGGGCTGAACATGCTCAGGCTGCGGGGCCTGTGTCATAAGTATATCCTCTACAGACACTTTCAGAGCCTCCGGTAAGTCCTCCCTGGCACCACCCAAAGGGAGAGGTAGTGTGCAGAGCCAAACCCAAAGGGAGAGGAGCAGCTTGGGGCCAGGAGGGATGGAGAAAATAATCCAGGCCTGGACAGGTCCCCGCGAGGCCTTGGGCACCCCTGAAGGAGTGGGAGGTGGTGCACTTACACACTGCTCTCCCTGTAGTGGGCTTTTCCTCTAAGTTGGCTTCTTCCTTATTTCTTCCTCTCTTCTTGCCCTCCGGTCCATAACTCATTATGCTCTCCTATTTGCCACACTTGCTTCCTGTCTCCAGCTCAGCCCCGAGGCATCACACCTGACACCGCCTCCCACTTCTCTGCTCCCTGCTCTCCCTAGCTCTCACCGACCTCCACTTCTCTTCTTGCTCCCCCAAATTACAAACACAGAGTCTTCTCTGGTTAACAGACGTGGGGGCAGAGGAGGCCCCTCACCCACTAAATGACTTCCTTCTCCTCAGACAAGAAGTGATCAACCACATACAAGCCACGAGAGAAACTGGGGCTATCTGTGAGGCCCAGAATCGCTGCATCTTCCTGGAGAACACCGACCGCCTGCAGGACCTCCGTCTGCAGGCCCTGACAGACAAGCAGAAGGACCTGGAGAAGCAGCACCAAGAGTGCCTGAGCAGCATGGTAACCATGTTCCCCAAGGTAGGCCTCCTGCCTGTGGCCTTCCCTGGGGTCAGCACAGCCAGTAGAGATGGGCCAGGAAATGAGCCAGCAGGAATGTGGGGTGGGACTGGGGGTGGGGGTCCGGGGCAGATGGTAAATAAGCGAGCAGGTTAAACCCTCTGATCCAGGAAGAGGTGGAGGCAAGAGGTGGCCTGAGTGTAAGGAAGGGCAGCTTTCCAATATTCATATATGGGGAGAGCAATAGAGATGGGCTGTTAAAAAGAGCTACAGGCGAAACTTCTCTGGAGGGGGAAGGTAGCCCGGGCCTCACAATCTAGGCTGACCAGTTGTCTCATTTTAAAAGGGACCGAAAACAAAACCACAGTACTGTCTTGTTTCAAACAGTATGATGGTCAGCCTCCTGACACCCTGAATTTAGCTGAGACTCAGCTGACCAGATACACCATTTGAAACATGACAGTACCGTTGTTTTTAGACCCATTTAAACAGGACATCCGGTCAGCCTACCGCAATTCCAACTTTGCACTGAGGTTCTCCCTGCCCTGGGGGTCTCTGCCCTGCTCCTGTAGGTTCAGATTGCTCTTCAGGCTTGGTCACAGCTGTCCTCTTCATCCTCATGCTGGGGACAGCACTGCTACTTTCTAGATGCCAGGTCTCCCTTGTTTTAACGGAGCACCTCCTCTAGTCACTTCCTGACAAATGTACTTCACTGAGACCTTGGTTGTCTGAAAACATCTTCACTTAGTATCTACCCTCACTCTTAATTGACAGTTTGCCTGGATATGGAAGGCTAGGTTAGGATTCATTTGCCCTCACGATTTTGAAGACAGTGCTCATTGCCTTCTAGGTTTTGGTGTTGCTGTCGAGAGTCCAAAGTCATTCTGAGTCCCAGTCCATTGGGTTGGACCTAATTTTACTTTCTGAGGGCTGGCTTCAATTTCCTCTACTCAGGAGGTTAGCCCATGGCTTGTAGGGATTGGAAAATCCCACAGCAGAGACTCAGAATCTGCTGGGATCCCACTTAGGGTTGGGCCAGGAGGTAACCCCCTGAGTACTGAAGAGCAATGGCCTAAGTCTAGGGGAAGCAGGGTCCTATGTAAGTGCCAGCAGCAGGCAGTTCCAAGAGCCTTGGCCCTGGAGGTATCTCCCATCTCAGTTTCCTATCGCTTTATACTAGTCTTGATCACCTCCTATAAGTGTCAGAGGGACCATATGACAGTTCTTCAGGTGGCTGTGAAGGTTTCCTCAGCTCCTTGCCCAGTGCCAGGGTTGGGGCTGGAAGAAAGATACCCAGAGTATTCCAGGCATAACTTGGCTCCATGTCATGAACCCTACAAGTACTCTCAGGAGCGTTCCAGCTTCTCTGGCTTCCTCTGGTTTTTTTCCTTGCTGTTTTGCCCATTGTTCAGATTCTCTACAGCAAAAGAGATAACAGGAACTAACCCAGCAAATAATAAGTCAGGGAATTTCTAGGAAATTCAAGACCCTGGGGTTCCAGGGGGTTCTAATGGGAGGGATTCCCTGGGTCCCATCCTCTGCTCAGCCCTAAGTTAGGCAATGCCTCCTCTTGCCCTAGAGAGGGGATAACTTCCTGTATGCCTGAGGCCACTTTGCTGGTTCCTCTAGCTCCAGCTGCAGTGGAACATGCATCTGCACACTCCTGTGGTCATCTCCCCAAAGTCAAGGAAAAGCAAAGCACCCCCATCCTTACTTCGACGTGTCCACTCCAGTGGTCCCTCCTGCAAACAGCCCCCAGAGCATCTTCCATCCAAGCATCAGGAATATGTGCCCCTGCAGATGGCCCGGTAGGTGCAGGAAGCCAAGGGGGCAGCCACTGAATGGGTGGGGAGGCAGGGAGCAGGGGTGGCTGAATGAGGAGTCTGGCAGCTAGTTCTTCAAGGGTAAAAACAGGCAAAGCTCACCCCATGAGTCGCAAAGCACCTGCCTTCTCAGCTGCCCTGCCCAGCTCTGGCCCTTGCGAGGTGAGGGTGTGCATGTATATGTTCATGTGTGGGTTTCAGGAGCCAGCCTGATCAAATATGTTCCAAACTGTGCAACTGAAAGACTCTGAGGACCCACAGCTGAGAACTTACCGTCATTTCTACCCTGAGCATTGGTCCGGCACCTGCCACTGGTCCATCCATACAAACAAGTCTGATCATTCCCACTGTGTGACCCTGGGCTCAAAAACAGACACTGTGAGCCTCTGGGCAGCTGAAAAGACCCACATCAGCACCTACCCAGTTCAGGACATGTGCCTGGCGGAGCCTCTTCTAACAGCTCCTCAGCCTAAGGAGCCCCAGGAAAGTGAGACTTAGAGTCAAGGGGAAGAGAGGTGACAGGAAGGTGGTGACAACTATTTGAGAAAGGAAGGGCTTTGTGGCCCTGAAGAGCTTGTTGCTTCTTGGTCCCTCTCTCTGTATGTCTGTCTCCTTTTACACTCTCCACCTCCACCCCCAGCCAACAACAGAACCAGATGGAGGCCATTTGGAAGACTGATGTGGCCTCCTCCAGTCACCCAATAGAAAAGAAGACCCCCACCAGCCTGTCCTGGGACCAGCTAAGGGTGTGCCCAGATACTCCCCGGCTGTTGGCATTGGATGTGCACTCCTCCTACCATAAAGGCTTGATGTCGCTCAAGGCCCGGTGAGGTGCAAGGCTGGGTGGTTAATCTGGATTCAGGGAGACCTACCCTCCGAGGCCAGAGGCCAGTGTACACACTGTCTCTGTCCAGCGGCCCAAGAGGTCTCTTTCTAAACATTCATAAATGCCTCGTTCATTGTGCCACATCACAGAGAGATGCTTGCCTCATTGGCCATCAGCTGGGGCCCCCACGCCATACCAATCTAGTTCTCTCAAAGGACTTTCCATGGTGTCTCAGAAGATCACTACAGAAGTCTTTCCTTCGCACTTGTTTTTCTGGGCTGCACATGAATTGCTCAAGAGGTGTATCTTGCCCTAGGTCTGAGGGTTGTTCTCAAGGAAAGCCAGGTTTGGGATAGAAAGGTGAGGGAGACCAAGAGAGGCCTGTCTTGGACATGGTCATTTCTTTAAGGCCTTCAAGAACTGTCCCTTGGAAGAGCACCTTAGGGTAGAGAGGCAGGACTCTGTGGGCCAGTAAGAGGCTTTTCTGGTTAGGAAGGTTCAGCTCTCCTTTGCCCCTCTTGGCTTAAAGGTATCACTATTGCAGACTCAAGGCTCTTTCAAGGAGCTTTCCTAGATGATGAATCCCAGTTGCCTCTTGTGGCCTTGGCCTTGCCCCAATTAGGGATCTTAGACAGGGAGAGGAAACTGGTGTCTGCTAGTCTCAGACCTAACCAGAACCAAGAGCTGTAAGATGCTGGTGCTGCTGCCATCTCCACAGAAGGCATTATGGCAGCATCAAAGGTGGCTGGCCTTTGCTTATGCTTCTGCTCTGAAGTGTGCCTGAGAGTCCCAGCTGGATATTAGCATTATATCCCACCTAGTACATAGATACCTGGTTTTCAATTTCGGGAGAGTTTCCAAGGGCGTGTGTGTGTGTGTGTGTGTGTGTGTGTGCGTTGTTGTTGTTGTTGTTGTGAGTTGATTTGGATATAGCACACACAATTGAAAACAATCAAAACAACAATGTGGCAGACCTCAGTAACCCAGATGGCAACCGGGGCCCCGCTCCCATAAGATTTGGCTAAACTTGCCCAAGGTGCACCCATAATGGCATCTCTCCTCTTCAAGTTCCTTCTTTTCTCCCACTGCATCACTGCAGTGCCTGGGCTCTACTTGGCATCTGTTTGAATCTGAGGCCCCCAACCTCTTTGCTCTTCCCACACACATATAAGTATGTGCACTTAAGTATCAAGTGTACACACTACACTTGACCCCAAGCATTTCATGATGTATTATAACTTTCTGAAAATTTAAGGGTGTAATGGGGAAAGGGATTCACAGTAAACAGCCCCAAACAGCAGCCTCTTTTCTTCCCCTTTCTCTTGGTATAACATACAGAATTTAAAAACTCCTTCCTGTCTCACACAGAACTGCTTCACCCACACCCAGGCCTCCACTGGGATCTCAGCTTCAGGCTTAAGCACTTATCAAAATATTGTTCCCAGCAAAGACAGCTTCTTTCCAGGGGAATTTAGGTGAATACAATTTTCTTCCCCTTTTCCCAACTCTATACAAGTTTATTCACTTTATCTCACTACCAGGTGTAGTGGCAAAGGCCTACTTCTTCTGACTTCTTTACCCACATCCCAGGTCGGCACCATCTTCCTGTTTGTCAGGCGGGTCCTCAGCTTTTGGTGTGGGGGCTCCCTGAGTTGTCCTGGGATCCTGTTATTATGACATGAGATGTTCTCTGCTGCTGCCCTGGCTACTGCTGCCTTGGAGGGTCAGGGGTGGAGTGGTCCTGCTGCTTTCTTTATGAGCATTCTGTCCGTCTGCCTATCTGGAGACACACTCTGCTTCCACTCGCAGAAGTGCACATCCTCTTTGGCTGCCTGCCCACCCCTGGCCCACCGAGAATCCTCAAGCTCACCTGCTATGTTGTTCCAGGTCACTCACTCACCTCTTTGTAATCCTACCAACCTCACCAGCTCCCCTGACTGTACTGTCCAGTTCATAGCACTATCTAGGTTCCTAACTAGGACTGATCTCATGCCGACTGCCTCATTCTCCTGGTCTGCCTGGCATGGACAGCCTGTCTTATCTCAGGCCTGCTGGGATGTCCTATCAGCATGTAGGGAAGGACTATTCATCTTCCCTGTGATTTGGGACACTAGGAAGACCGTGTCTCTCAAAAACCAGCAGATCCTCCCCTCTCTTCAAGATCTTTTTCTGCTTTGCCTTAGAAGCATCTCCCTGGGCTCTCTAACAGGTAAGACAGCTACGTGTCTGCACACACCAAATGCATCTGGAGTTGGAGAAGAATCTTAACCTTCATTCTAACTGCTCTCCCTTGCTCAGTGCCTATTCCTGCATAGCTCACAGGCACTCACATGTATGCACCAAGATGCAGCCAGGCCAGACTTATACAGACATCCCACACACTGCAGACAGAGGAGAGGGCTTATAATGTGGCTTCTGGGAAGGAGATTAGATGGGAGTGCAGAGGAACAAACATGGATGGGTAGGAAGAAACAGGGAAGAGTGAGGGGATGGAAATATTCTGTGAGATGAATAAGAGGCAGATTCATAGGAAGAGAAGCAGAGCCTCTGGGATGTGGCAGAAATGTGTGTGAAGCAGTTCCATGTCCAGGACAAGTCTGGGCCCACCCCTGGACTAGTGTCCCAAAGGTACCTGAGGAGCTCATGGGTGAGCTGGGTGGGCACTCACATCCTGGGGCCTTGTCTCAGCTGCTCCCCCACCTGTAACTGTATTAACTCTTTCAGTGACTCAGCGACGCAAAGAAAGGAATGCCAGGAACCCTCAGATGACTCAGCTGAACTTGTTCATAAAAAGTTAAGCGAGTCCCTCCCTGGAACCCTAAAATGTCAGAAGGATCCAGGCAATCACAGCCCCCACTCCATTCCCTAGTCAGTGATTCTCAAACCTTAAGGTGACTAAAATCACATGGGAAGTTTTTCCAAATGCTGGCTCCCAGATGTTGTAAAACCAACACCACGGGTGTTCCAAGTAGTCCTAGGACTTTGAGAAACTCTCCTTTCCTCCTTCAATCCCCAAACTGCATATTTTTAATAAAATAGAGGTGTGTTTATTTTCTAAATTTTCTGTCTCATTGCTGAAACCCACATGTCCACAACCGACTTTTGGAACCAGGTCCCTGACCACCTGGCCACTGACCTGGACACCAATCAGAGAAGATTACCCAAGTGTTGTCCCTGTACTTGGGAGCCAACAAGCTGAGATGGCCACAATTAGTGTCTGGCACAAGGGAGGAGCCAGTAATTCTTCAATTAATCAAATGGAAATTCTGATGATTAGCATGAAAGCACAGAAGATAAAAACAAAAGGAGCTATCAAATACAAATCACTTGGTGGGCAACAAAGGCAAGTGGGTCTCTGAGGGGTGATGGCAAAAGTGACAGAAATGGGGACGCAGAGTTTCCAAATCTAGATGGTATGGGCTAAGGAGGCCATCTCTTTGTCAGTTCAGTTAAGACATTACTTTCCTTCGTTCAGTCAGCTAACAAGCACCATCTCACCCTCAGCCACCTGCCTGTCTCTCACTAGGCTCCGCCCTCCCCTTCCTTCTCCATGCACCCAGCCAGGCCTGGCCCAGGGACCAGACATAATAGAACCTTAACTGGAAATGACCCTGTCCTCAGAGAACCTTCAGTCCCCTGATTCTAAGGAATGACACCCATCTTTGCCTCCAGCTTAAGGCTGAGAGTCTGAAAGGAAGCGAAGGATGTGGGATGTGAACAGCTGGCTCTTTATGATGTTAGAATAGGATTTAATTTCTGAGCCACAGCTTAACATATCGCGAGAAAGTCTGGTGTGGGGAGGAAGGTGAGAGGCATTGCTCATGGCAGGTCACCCACAGGACAGCTGTGGTAGTGATGCACTGTTTCTAGCCTTTCAGATCACAGGCTTATTCTTTTTCGGAGGCCTCCCACCAATTGTATCCAACATATTAAAATGCTTTCGTGTTAAATGCATTGCTATAAATAATTTGAAAGGATTTTGGAAATTAACCAGCTATGAGTAAGATTTTTTAATGTATTGTTGGCTGTGACCTTTTAACAATCATCATGCATAGAGATGAAATCTAACAAGTTTTGTAAATGTACTGGGAATTTTTGAATATTAAATTTGACGGTGTAATAAAACTGACAAAATTGTTTTATAAACATTTAATTATATATACATTTTTAACATTCTTGTATTTTGACACCAATAATATTTTTCAGTGTTTCATATGCTCTTAGCACTGTGCTTAATTAAGGTGCCTTGTGGCTCAACCTGCTCTGGTGATAGAGGACTTCCACTTTCTGGATATCCGTTAGCAAGCTCTCTGGCAAACAAGCAGAGATAAGGAACCAACACTAATGTGGAAGGGGACATGAGGGAAGGGTCTATCTTTAAGGAAGCATTAGTAAAGTGGGAAGAACAAAAACCTTTTGTAAATAGCCCAGCCTAAGGGGGAGGGAGGAAAGCCATGTGGAGTCTGGTGAGTGAGTCCCAGTATGGGGGAGGCCAACTTGGAAAAAGTCAGAAAAAAAAATTAGCATGACTCCATGAATGGAAGAGTCATCTCAGAGAATATGAACATGACTAAGATATAACTATCTATAAGGGACTTTGAAATAGCTATATTTAATATGTTAAAACAGTCAGTTCCCTGGTGGTGCAGTGGCTAGGCTTCAGCGCTCTCACCACCTTGGCCTGGGTTTGATCCCTGCTCAGGGAACCAACAAAGAAAAAAATATATATGTTAAAAGATCTAGTCTAGTGGAAAAGATAGACAGCATGCATGAACTGGTGGAGGATTTGAGGAGAGAGTAGGAAATAGGAAATTGTAAAAAAAAAAAAAAAAAAAAAAAAAAAAAAAAAAAAAAAAAATAAAAAAAAAAAAAAAAAAAAAAAAAAAAAAAAAAAAAAAAAAAAAAAAAAAAAAAAAAAAAAAAAAAAAAAAAAAAAAAAAAAAAAAAAGAAATGCTAAAAGTGAAAACCCTAATATCAATGATAAAGAATTCTTTCAATAGTTCTATCAGCAAATTGGACAAAGGCAGATGAAAAATAATCCATGAACTTGAAGTTAGGTCAATAGAACTTAATCAAACTATAACATGAAGAATAAAAGCAAATAAGCAAATAATCAAGCAACTAAAAACTAAGTAAGATCTGTGAGAGAATCACAAATGGTTTAACATGTATATAATTGAAGTCCCAGAAGAAGAAGGGAGACAGAATGGGGCAGAAGAAACATTTAAAGAGAGAATAACCGAGAATTTCCCAAATTAATAAAAGACAACAAACGATAGATCCAAGAAGCTCAGAGAACCCTAACAAGATAAACACAAAGAAAAACATACCTAAGCATAAACCAAAGATAAGAGAACATCTTGAAAGCAGCCAGAAAGGGGGAAAAAATTACATAGAAATAAGTAAGAACGCAGACTTCTAATTGGAAACTTTGTCAGCCAGATGTTTCCTAAGGTCCAGCTGTACCCCTGCCTTATTAAGTCTACAATATAACCCAGTAGCATTCCAGGTCATTCCCCTATCTGGGGCTGATATTAACTTAGGCAGGTTTCTGCTACCTGCAAAAACAATTGGTTGGAGCTGAGCAGTGGCCTATAGGGGCCATGGGCTCTCCAGTTCTCTACAGTGCCCAGCCCTCCCCCTGGTGTCATGCCCAGCCCCTCCTCTACACAAACCCAGCCCTGAGCTAGCTGGTGGCTGCATCACCCTTTAAAGACTATTTATTTTATTGGCCATGATTTGGAAGGAGGCAAAGTCAGTGGAGGCTGGCTATACTAGTCAACTGGTCTAAATGTCCCTGAAGATAGGTCCTGGGCTCTGATTGTTGCCCTAAATTCTTTCCCTAAAGGTGACCAGCCCAGAACAACCAAAGCCCAAGTCCAGCTGGCACACCTGGTAGGGCTGTGCTGAGAGATGGTAAGTGTCACTGATGGCAATATCCATGAGGGGAGGCAATTATCAATAATTTAGGGTTGCCATGGGGTCAAGAAGATTCAGATTTCTTCTCCCACAGTCTCTGTTCTAAGAGTCCCTGTGTAGGTAGGTCTTTGTCACCTCACTTTCTGGAAGCGTTCCTTTACTGCAGGAACCACAAGGGGGCAGCAAAGTGCTTGTCTGAGAAACTGGGCTGGCCTGGAGAGGGAGAGGGACTGAATTAAAAGTATGCCAACTGCTGAAAGTGTAGACACAACTGAAGCTGGGTGGGGTTCAACTAAGAAGGTGCCTAGCTGAGCGTGGAGAGCAAGATGGCAAAGGTAGGGGAAAGAGACAATGGATTCCCGGCCCATCCTTTGGACATGTGGATCCTGCAGCCAATTATTAGCGGCCGAGTTTTCTCTCCCACTTCCTCCTCGCTTGACCATCCACCCTAGCAGGGTATTTGCCTCTGCAGGTGGGAGATCTGTCCTTGCAAATGATTTACCGGGCAACTTCCTTTAGACCTTCTCAAACATGTATTATGTCTTCATTCATCCATCCATCCAACAACTATCAATTGGGCACTGTTACTGGGCACTGTTCTAGGCATTAAAGACACCATATTGAAGAAGATAGGGTTCCTTATTTTTAAAAATGCTTTCACAGAGTTTACATTCTATTGAGGAGAAAGACAATAAAAATTTAGTAAAAAACATGGTATGTCAGATGGTAAAAGATGTCAAGGAGAAACACAAATTTCAAAAGAGGGGTACCAGAATGTAGGGGTTACAATTAAAATAGGTCATGTCAGACTTTGGTGAGGTGACATCTGAGTAAACACTAGAAGGAGGTGAAGAAGCAAGTCACGGGGGAAGAGCGTGCCAAGCAGAGGAAACAGTCTGAGGTGGGAGTACTCACATGCCTAGCACATTTAAGGATGACTGAGCAGAAGAACAGGAGGAATGATGCTAGAGAAGGGACTGGGGGACAGATCACTTCAAGACTTACAGGCCACTGAAAGACTTTTTCCTCCATTCTGAATGAACAGGAGCCATTTTTCCTCTGAATGAAATAAGAAACACTGTGGCATTTTGAGCAAAGAGGTGCCATAATCTGACCTACACATAAACAGCATCACTCTGGGAGGGGGCAGCAGGGAGACTAGCTGGAGGCTATTACAATTCCCATCCCATTCAGGAGAGTTTAGGAAATGAGCTCAAATGCTACCTCCCCTTACTATGAAACCTTTCTAATCCTAAGACCCCCATTCTCCTGGGAGCTCTCTCCATCCATTGGCCATGCCTTTCTTCCAGCACTGGTCAATCACAGTCAGCACTGCCTTTGTTCTGGAATTACTGATTGGCCTGTCTTCTGCCCCACGATACCTCAAACTCTGTACAGTTGTTTTCATAGCTGTAGCTGCCCCCAGTACAGAGGGCTGTGCACATAATAGAAACCAACTCAGACTTTCCCCTAGGGAATAAGTGATCCCATCCCTCCTTAGTTAAGCTGTCTTGCTCTTGCATCTGAGACTTCTTCCAGGCTGCGTTTCTGCCTGGAGAGCCCACATCTCTTTGAGTTAAACACTTACCCACCATGACAGCCCTAATTCCATCTGTTACTTCACAGTCCCTGGGTAGAGCCATGTTTACATGACACAGCCACTGGTCTGCAAAGGCAACCTATCAGAGCTGGTGGGAAGCACATACAAAACATGTTGCCAAAGCTCTTGACCTCTCTGGGAGCTCCTGAGAGCAAATTAAATGCATAAATATTTATTGAGTCCTTAAACAGTTATTGAGCACCTACTGTGGTGCTATGTTCTGTACTAAGTAGTGAGGGTATAAAAGTGAATAAAACAAACTTCCAAAGATCTTACTGCAAATATAGGGTACAGACTACATGCAAAGCACTAGAGTGGTAACAAAAATAAATAGAATTAGGTCCTTGTACTCCTAGGACTTACCATCCACCCATCCATCCATCACTCATTTGGCAAGTACTTACTGAGTGCACTATGCCAAGTATGGAATGTATAAAGATGACATTGAGATACAATCCCTTTTCACACTCCAGTTTGGATATAGAGTAGTAAATAGCGGGCAGTTGTCATATGTAACAAACACAGGATAAGGCAAGTGGTGTCATCCAAGTGCAAAATAGAGAACAGGGGAAGGAGATGTTCATGTACTAAGGGTCTGGGAAGGCATTTAGGGTAAGTGGGATTTCCCAGAATGTTGAAAGATGGGTAGAACTACCACAGGTGGCAGGAATGGGGGAGTCCGAGGGAATCCAAAAGAACAGAACATTATAAGCATAGACCATGTTGATGGACCAGAAAGTGGTCGGTTCAGTGGCTCTAGTTCAGTGGGTAGAAGCCAGGTGTGTGGGTGCTAGGCTGGACTGAGATTGGGTTTGAATGGGCTTAAGGCCAAGCTGAGGATTTTCCTTTGTAGGCACTGATGATTTTCAGGGAAAAAAGTGGTAGTACCAGATCGGTGCTGTAGAGAAGTAGCTGTGGGAATGTGGAGATGATAGAGAATAGATGCTGGGAGACCAACAGAGGAGCAATAATGAAGGTGTGAACTAAAGTGGTGTAAAGAACCAGCTATTATTGGATTTATTCACCTAGGCCCTTATTTGTTCATAGACATATCTATTATGTGCAAAACCTTGTGTTTGTTGAAGGTAGGAATGAAGCAGACAGGGAGAAAACAAAGAAAACTAAATCCTGGCTTATGTCCTCAGGGATGTTTTACGAGTATAATCACCTGAGAAGACACAGATACTAAAACTCTACCACACTCTTCCCTTGCCTTCTGTCCTATGATACTTTGTTTCCCTCCTGTTTCCCAGGTACTCCTCTGGCTCCTGTAGCAGCTCATTATTTTCTGCCTGTGTACACCAAGAGTTGCCTCAGCGCCTGGAATCACTCCACTCCTCATGCCACAGGATATCCCAGGATGATTTCATCTTCCTCTACCACTTCGAACATTAGCTATATGATGATGATTTCCAAATGTAAACCTAATTCCAATCTCTCTCCTGAGTGAAAGAGTTGTATATCGCAAGACCCAACTGAACATCTCAACCGGTGGCCCACTGGCACCTCCAACTGAAGTCATCCAAATGAAACTCATCATCTTTCCTTTTCATCTAAACCAGCTTCTCCACTTGTGCTATCAATGCTTTAGCCATCACTCTCCATCTACTGCAAAAGCTGGAAACCAGGGTATCATCAGTGCCCCATCTCTTGCACCATTACATCTATTCTATTACCAAGCCCGACCCAGTTTACATCTTATGTGTCTTCTTGGTGACTACCCTAATTTATGTTAGTGATTGATCACCCTGTCTCTGGTTTTACTCTTTCAGTCTATACTCCACGCTATGCCGAAGAGGTATTTCTAAAATCCAGATCTCATACCATACCCTGCTTAAAAACTCTTTCATGGTTCTTCATGAGTTTAATCAAGGCCTATAAAGATTTTTGTAACAGTTCTTCAGCCTGGCTATATGATATTCCATTGTATGAATGGACTGTAATTTACTTAACTAGTCTTATAGTAATAGATGTTTGAGTTGTTTGTAGACTTTTGCTACTATAAACAATGTTATTCTGATAACTTGGTGTATAGTTTATTTTGCACATTGGATTAGAAAATATATGTATTTGTAATTTTGACAAGTATTGACAATTTACAGTTCTACCAGTAACATGTAAGAGGGCCTGTATCCCCACCACCATGTCAGGGTCTATTATGAAACATATGGAATTTTTGCCAGTCTTTAGGTAAAAAATTATTATCTAAATGTAGTTGCAATTTTCTTCTGAGTTTGAGTATTTTTTCATATGTCTAAGACCCATTTATCTTTCCTTTTATGTTAATCATCTCATTTTTTTATTGGAATTTTGGTTTTTTTCACATTGATTTGAAAGTATTTTATACATGTGAAGCAAATTAGTCCCTTTGTCTGATATGAGTTGCAAATATTTCCCCCAGTTTTCCATTTGTCTTCGTTTATGGTGTTTTTTGCTCTGCAGAAATTACAGATTTTTATGTTGACAGAAATTTTTTTATGCTTTGGGAAATTTTATGCTAAGTATTTTTGAAAAATACTTTCTCCACTATTACATTATAAATTTATGGTTTTATTCTTTTATATGTATTTAAACACAATTGATTCATATGTGTATATTTTAGTGTAAAAACTAGAGATACCACATTGTTTTTTTTCAGGTGGCTACACAATTGTCTCAATACCACTTAGTATATAATTCGTCTTTTCCCTACTGATAGACAACGCCATCTTTATCATATACTAACATTTTAAATGTCCTGGGTCTACTTCTGAACTCTCTTTGGTTCCCTTGACCAAATTGCCTATGTATATACCAGTATCCCCTGGATTTTACTATTTTAATTACTGTAGCTTTTTTTTTTTTTTCAATAGATATGTGGGTAGTTCCCTGGCTGGGAATTGAACCCAAGCCACAGCGTTGACAGCGCCAAGGCCTAGCCACTACACCATCAGGGAACTACCTACTGTAGCTTTTAATGGTTTAGTATCTGGTAGAGATAGTCCTCTCATTAACCTTTTCAGAGCATTCATGGCTATTCCTGATGCAAAAAATTTCCATATGAACTTTACATTCAGGCTATGTAGCGTTATTTTTATTAGATTGTATTAAATTTATAGATTTATGGAGACCTGACATCTTTATGCTAGTGAGTTTTTCTACCCCAAAATAAAATATTCCTTTCCATTTATTCAAGCCTCCTTTTGTGTCCTACAACATAGCATTTTAGTTTGGGGCACCTAGATCTAACATATTTATTATTAAGATTATTCTTGGTTAATTTACTTGGTTGTTGCTATCATAAATGATACATTTTATTCCCCTATACTTTCTAACTGGCTGTTGTGCATTGGTTGTTTGTATATTAATTTGTGCCCACTTTGCTAAAATGTCTTATTTGTATTATTTTTTCAGTTGACATCCTTGGATTTTTCAGGTAGGCTATCATATCATAAATAATGTTAATTTTACCTTTTCTTTTCCAGGTTTTATATCATTCCTTTCTCTTCTGTAATTTAAGTAGGCTAGAACTTACAAAGCAATCAGTGTACAATGAAAATAGTCACAGGGGCCATTCTTGTGGAATACCTAACTTTAATGGGAACAATTTAGATGTCCTCATTAAGTATAATTCTAGCTTTTGGACTGAGATGTGTAAATTTTGTCATGTTAAAGAAACTGGATATTACATTAAGTCTGTCTGTGATTCTCTCCCCTGGGGATTGATATTTCAGAGGGTTTCAGTGTGTATATGAGACTCTTCCTTTGCAGATGGTTTCTCCTCCCTTAGAGAAGAAAAGAATGCAGATATTGAGTATTACGTTGACTTAAAATGCATTGTGAATCCAAAGGTAACTTTGTACTGGTTAACAGCTTTATTAAAGTTGACTTCCTATAGTTGAGCCAACAGCAGATAGATCATGTGTCCTCTGACGGGTTCCCAGAAGGTGAGACTTAAATGACAGGAAAACTGGTCTTGCTTTAGTGGACAAGAGTGGGGAAGGGATGTGCCATGAGTATCCAAGTCCTAGACTCTGACCACCTGGCAGGAGATGCTGGGACTCAAGCCAAGTACAGTACCACCAGCTAACATTTTTTCAACACTTGCTATATACTATGAAAGTACTGAGTGATTTATCCATCAGAACCATCCTATCAAGTGGGTACTATTACTTCCCTCTAGATCAAGCTTGTCCAACCTGCAGCCGGCAGACCACATGCGACCCAGGTAAGGCTTGAATGTGGCCCAACACAAATTCACAAACTTTCTTAAAGCATTACGAAAATTATGCACAGACCTTTTTTTTAACTAATCAGTTATTGTTAGTGTTAGTGTATTTTATATGTGGCCCAAGACAATTCTTCTTCCAATGTGGTCCAGGGAAGCCAAAAGGTTGGCTGCCCTAGATGAAGAAACTGAGGCAAAGAAAGGTAACTTGCTCAAGGTCACAAACTGGTACATGAGATAGCTGAGGTTTAAAATTAGGCAGTTTAGGGAGTTCCCTGGTGGTGTAGTGGCTAAGGCTTCAGCACTCTAAACACTGCAGCCTGGGTTCGATTCCCAGCCAGGGAACTACCCACCCCCGACGCCCCCCCCGCCCCCCCAAAAAAATAGGCAGTTTGACTCCAGAGCCTGTCTTCTAACCACCATGTTCTAATCTCCCAGAAGGAGGAGCCTGGGATCCTGAGCCAATGGACAAAGGTCCTGAAGAAACCGTGAACATGGCCTCCATTATAAGCCACACCTATTCCAGGTTAAGAGTGCCAGACTGGGGAGTTCCCTGGTGGTGTAGTGGCAAGGCTTCAGCGCTGGCAGTGCCAGCTGTGGCCTCAGTTCGATTCCCAGCAGGGAGCTACCCATATACAAAAAATAAAAAAAAAAAAAGAGTGCCAGACTGTGAATGACTTCTCTGGAGCCAGGGACAGTTAACTGGAGGCTAAATAACTGGTGCCATTGCTAGCTTTTCTTCACACTCTTCTTTTGGTTCCTTTGCTGGCTCCTCCTCTACTTTACCTAAATGGTACAGTGCCCCAGGCATTGGTCTTGGACTTTTTTCATTCTCTAGCTACACTCTCACCTTAGGCATTGACATCCCAGATCTTCATGATAATGATTCCCTAATGTGTTATCTCCAGTCCAGGCCTCTTCCTTGATAGAACTAGTGTGTCCACCTGTCTACTTAACACCTCCTCCACCAAGACACCTCATAGGCATGTCAAACTTAACATGTCTAAAAGGAACTCTTTGTTCTGCCCCCATACAAATCTGCTCTTCCCAAACTTCTCCCTTTCAGTAAGTTTAACACACTTAATAAATAAACAGGTATTTATTAAGCACCTACTATAGCAGTGAATAAAACAGACAAAAACCCCAGCATAGAGCTTACATTCTACTGCTGGGACATACAATAGACAGAAAAAAAATTACATCACATGTTAGAGGATAATAGGGATAAGGAGAAAAACAAAGCAAGGAAAAGGTAAAGAGTTCAGGAAAATGGGGACTAAATTCTCAAAAAAGTAAGTGAAAGGAACAAGAGATGAGGTCAGTGGTAACAGTGGTTAGGCCAGGAGCTTTTCTTCCAAGAAAGATGGAGGATTTTGAACAGAGGCTTGACATGAGAGCATTTCCATTTTTAAGGAATACCCTAATTCAGCGGTATCCAACCTTTTGGCTTCCCTGGGCCACACTGGAAGAACTGTCTTGGGCCACACATAAAATACACTAACTATACCCAATGAGCTAAAAAAAAAAAGTTGCACAAAAATCTCATATTTTAAGAATTTGTATTGGACCACATTCAAAGCTGTCCTGGGCCACAGGTTGGACATGCCCACCCTAACTGATATGAAAAAATGGAGGAGTGGTAGTAAAGATGAAAGCTGGGAGACAGTTAGGGAGCTCTTACAAGAGTCCAGGTGAGAGATGATGGATCCAGGGGACTTCAATCAGGAGACAGTGGAGAAGCTGGTGTGATAGGACCAGATTCTGGATATACAAGGGCTGTTAGGAAAAAATTTCAACCATAAATGCCTCTGATTGTTAAATTACATGGCTGGATACTTTTCGGACAGCCCTCAAATTTTAAAGGGGGTGCTCTAATATCCACCCAGTTTCTCAGGCCAAAAACTAGGTCTCAAACTTGATTCTCCTCTTTTTCTCATATTCCATATCCAGTCCATCAGCAAGTCTTTGTGTTCTACCTCCAAAATACACATCAAAGTCCATCCTCACTGCCACCACAACCCAGCTAAACAGCCTGAGCTTCCCTCTCCTGATTTGTTGCTATAGCATCCTCTCTGATCTCTGTGCTTCCTCTTTTGACCCTTACAACCCAATCTCCACAAGCAGAGGGCCCATTCTTAAAATTAAATAACACCACAGGTTGAATGCCTTTCCTTATAATCCTTTAAGAGCTTTCCAATGCATTAAGAATAAAGGCCAAAATTCATACCATGAACTACAAGGGCTAATGCAAACTGCTTCTGATGACCTCCTGTTCTCACGTCCTTCCCTCTTTCTTGATTATCCTGCTCTAGCTACACTGGGCTCCTGTTATTCAAACTCACCAAACTCTTTTCTGTTTTAGAACTATGCTTTCTCCCTCTGACTAGGTCATCATACCCCAGCTCTTTGAATGACTGGTCCCTTACCAACCGTCAGATCTCTCAAGTCAGCTGTCACCTCCTTACAGACTTATTTGATAATCTCATCTAGTATGGACACTATACTATATCTAGATAGTCCACCAGACCTTATATCTCACAAAATATTTCAGGGGAGATAAAATAGGTTAATATTCAGTAAGCAAGATCACAGGGCAGTAAATGAGTTGGGGATTTTTGAAGCAGAGGGCTGTTACACACTCTAAGGGCTAGAAGGCCCAGCCCCCCCTCCCCTCATCTGACACTTGAATCCCCTTGCAATGTCCAGATGACACGCATTTGATACCTCCACTGAAAGGAGTGTCTTAGCTGCTGGGCAGCACTGGACTTGGATCTTCCTTAATCTGAGGTGCAGTATGTTTCTTTGTAGTTACTACACTTCTGTGCTCTCCAAGGAAACATGAACAGAAACCCTCTTTTAGAAGAGTCTTTCTGGTTTCCCAGGACAGCTGTTACACTCTCAAACTCCCATTTTTTCCTGTAGGCGTGTTCTCCCACCCCAAGATTCCCTCCAAGGCACTCCTCTCTGAAAGTGCTTCCTTTGGTCTTCTCTCTTACCTCCCAGAACTCACAATGCCTCCAGCAGTCCAGGTGAGCACTGCTCCCTATCCCAGGCCCCCTACCTTCTAGGAACGCGGCCCACAACTATCAGTTCCACAGACATCAAACAATTTCCCTTCCCCTGCTGTATGCCACGTCTCTGCGGCAAGGGCAACTTCACCTCTCCATCTAGAGTGTAACACAGGGCCTGACACAGAAGTTTCTCTAACAGCGGTTCTCAACCTGTGGGTCGCGACCCCTTTGGGGGTTGAACGACCCTTTCACAGGGGTCGCCTAAGACCATCGGAAAACACATATCAGATATTTACATTACGATTCACAACAGTAGCAAAATTATAGTTATGAAGTAGCAACGACAATCATTTTATGGGGGTCACCACAACATGAGGAACTGTATTAAAAGGTCGCGGCATTAGGAAGGTTGAGAACCACTGCAAAACTTCTGATACAATCCCATCCTCTGGCGATTTGGAAGCCGAAATCGATTCCGCTGTCGGAGCCCACCCTCCCCCGCCACGCCCAGCCTCGTCCCACCTTTTCCTCTCGGTCTCGCCCTCAGCCTATCCCGACTCAAGTCTCGCTCCTCCCTTTAATCGCTTCCCCCAACCGGGTAACTTCTCTGGCGTCTATAACCCCTGATGTTTTCCTATATGTTGTCCCAGACAACCTTTAATTTCGCCAGTAGCAAAAATGTGATAACTTCGCAGCCATGGCCACGCCCCTTCACTCACGTTTCCGGACAAACCGGAAGGGATTGTGCAGACCTTAGATCGTAGACCCGGAATTAGACGTACTTTACGGAAGCTGGCTTTGGCCCTGCGGCTGCTACCGTCGCCACGGAGAAATTGTTGGAGCTGGCAGCCTAGGAATGGTGAGACCTCGCGGTTCGCCTCTGAGGGTTCTGAGCTGAGTTGGGGGTCAAATGGAGTTTCCCAGAGTGCCGCCAGGGACGACCCCCACTAAGGTTTGGGGCCCCGCCCCGGTAGCTCCCCGAAAATCTGCGCATGCGTGGGTCGGACCGGACCAGAATCTGGTCCGAGATGTTACGCATGCGCATGCCGAAGGTGGGGTTAGAATTGGCCAAGGAGCTTGGTCCACCCCCTCCTCCACCACTAGCCCATGAGGCTTAAACCAAGGCTGCGAGAGCATTGGGCTTCATTTGGTGCTTTGCTTTTAACTGCAGACTTCTTCATCACCATTCTGTCCCGAGCATCTGATACGGACCTGGACTAATACCCCACCGTGTGTGTGCACTCTAGGGAGAGTGAGGGGCCTGAGAGCAGGGAAAGGACGGGGGCGCAGACCTGCTTCAGTCTGCCCTTGGAATCGGGGCCCTTCGCCCTCTCCCCGGGTGTCAAGATTCCCAGCTGGGGGTGGCACGGCGAATGCAACCTGACAAGGCCGGAGCGGTGCGCAGAATGGGCGGGACCCGCAAACGGCGCGCCCCCTCGAGTTCCCAGTACCTGCGTTCTCAGGAGTTTAGGAGCCTCCTCCCCCGCCCCGCTTGATATTCGGGCAGTTCCCGAACCGTTTATTTTAGTTTCCACGAGGTACCACCCACTAAGTCTTCAGCTAAAGATACAAATGGGGGCGGGGGGTGGGGGTGGGGAGACGGACTGGTTGGAATTTTATGCTTTTCCCTTCTTTGGCCTGGGAGGGAAAGGGGTGGTGCTGCGGAGCTGAGTGGCGAGCTAACAAAAAGAAAAATGAGCAAGAATTCCTTGTTTCCTGCTAGTTTATATCAAGGCCCTTAACCTAGGGGCTAGAGTAGAGTTAGTGGGGTTCATGAGCCCCCTAAATATTATGTGTCCGTAGCTTTTACCTTATTCTCAGGTGTCAGTGGCCTTCAAAAGGCTACTGGTTTATTAGGACAGAATAGAGGCATGTGTCGTCTTGTGTCTTCCCTAGCTTATGGGACCTGGGGGACCTGTTGCAGTATAGGAGGCGAGGCTGGCCAGTTGGAGTCCCGAGCTTCAGGAAGCCTCATTTCTCCTTTGCAGAATCTCCTCTCAGCCTCTAAGCTCCCCTGGTCAGAAACCTTGGATGAGCCTGTGGGACCCTTCCTCCTAGCCCTGTGGTTTGGAACCAGTGGCTTTGGGACTGTAAGAGGATGGACAAAGGTAGTATGAGGCCGGGCCAGCTCCCCAGATGTTTGGGCGCCAAGCATCTGCTGATTCTACCCTGTGCCTGGCATGTCTGTCTTTCAGTCCTTTCTGAGCATTGCCACCTCCCTCTGGGGCAGCACCACCCACATACCTCTTGGCAGAGGCCACAATTGACTGACTTGCTGTTGAGCTGCTGCTCTTTGGCATAGCTGTATTTTGGTGGCAGAGGGAGCAGTTATTCCTAGAGTCCCATGTGTCAGCACCACCAGTCTGACCTGAGCACCATGTGCCGCATGGCATGACGCATGGCACCGGGAAAACTGCCCAGTATGGAAGGTCTGGGCCAGGTCTGAGCCCAAATGGGATCTGGATGGCCAAGGAACTCCCACCTTAAAACCTTAAGTGTCAGGGAAGTACGGGAGTATCCAGGACGGCTGGCAGAGGAAGAGGGAACTGAGAATGGGGCCCTTGAGCAGAGACCTGGGGCTCTCCTGGGCACTTAGGAGGCCTGAATTCACCACTTCTCTTTTTCTAGATTCGCAGGGGCTGCTAGATTCATCCCTGATGGCATCAGGCACTGCCAGCCGCTCAGAGGATGAGGAGTCGCTGGCGGGGCAGAAGCGGGCCTCCTCACAGGCCTTGGGCACCATCCCTAAACGGAGAAGCTCCTCCAGGTAGTAAGGGTTCGGAGGGTCAGCAACTGGACAGAGGCATTAGGTGCTGCATGCCTTCGCCTCTGTTGGGAATGACTACCTGACACCTTAGGGGCCTAACAGTTGGCAGAGCCTTGTGCTTTTCCTGTCTCTACTAAATTCCTGATTGAGAGCAAGGGACAGAGGTCTTCGGCCTTTGACATGGAGTCTTTGTGGTATAATATCCTGTCATCTCAGAGGTGGGGCATAGCAGTTCCTTGCCCCATCCACTGAGCCAGAGCAGTTAGCACCCTCTTGGGAATCTCTTCTGTCCTGGAGGCTGGGTGTGTGTGAGTGGGTGCTGGTGGGGGGAGGGGGGCAGGGATTGCTACTGTGTAGAACTCTCTACAGGTTCATCAAGAGGAAGAAGTTTGATGATGAGCTGGTGGAAAGCAGCCTGGCTAAGTCCTCTACCCGGGCAAAGGGGGCCAGTGGGGTGGAACCAGGGCGCTGTTCTGGGAGCGAACCCTCCTCTAGTGAGAAGAAGAAAGTGAGTGATTTGAAGGTGTTGCAGGGGGTTGGGCGGGGGAGGCGTGTCCAGCACCAGATTTGTGTTTCCCCACAGCCATTGCCATGGCAGCTGGCAAGGGTTCTGCAGAGGAATCTTATGAGAGGAGTAAACTGCCCTAGCCTCAACCTCAGATGCCTCCCTCCTAGGGGCCCATCTCTCCCCATTTCCCCCTTTCTTGCTGCACCCCCACCCTGTCACTGCATCCTGTATCACATTCTGTGTGGGAGGCATGGAGCGTGTATCTATTCTGGGAGCAGACAGCCTGTTCCCAGCATTGCTGGGTGTAAAAATAACCCCCAGGTGGCATTGCTCTGGCCTCAAACACTGTTACCAGCGGGAGTGTTTTCCTGGTATCCATCTTCCCCACCCACCCTCCACTCTGGGGTTGGGGATGCCACCAGCAAAGAGAAGACCCCATATGATCAAGGACTATGTAGAAGTGCTTTGGTGGGGGCAGGTGTTAGAAATCCGAGCTCCCTGGCTGGGGCTGCTACACAGTATGGAAAGCTCTAGGCCCAAAGCTCCAGCTGCCCTGATGCTGACTTTGAGCTCACTGTGTTCCTGTCCTCTGCCTAGGTATCCAAGGCACCCAGCACTCCTGTGCCGCCTAGCCCAGCCCCAGCTCCTGGACTCACCAAGCGTGTGAAGAAGAGCAAACAGCCACTTCAGGTGACCAAGGATCTAGGCCGCTGGAAGCCTGCAGATGACCTCCTGCTCATCAATGCTGTGTTGCAGGTAGTGCTTTCCATCACAGTTTTCGTGTCCTCCATCTCCCCCCAGCCTCCAGTTCCCAGTCCCCTGCTAGCCCAGCACTGTCCTGTGAGTGGCAAGGGAAGGGTTCTTTCTGGCTTTAAGTCTAAATCAAACCTCCCTGGGGCTTTGCAGACCAATGACTTGACATCCGTCCACCTGGGTGTGAAGTTCAGCTGCCGCTTCACCCTTCGGGAAGTCCAGGAGCGCTGGTACGCCCTGCTCTACGATCCTGTCATCTCCAAGTGAGTGGGGCTAGCTCCAGCAGTGGGGAGGGACTGGGGATACCAGAATTTGGCTCCCGAACAGAGTGACTTATATAAGGACCTAAGGAGGGGGCCTGGGAGGTAGGGCTCCTGGGGACTTGCATCCTGCTATGATACCAAGATCTACCAGGCTTCAGAGGGAAGCTCTGCTGCTAACCCTGCTAGTCTTGGCTTAATGCCAGAGGCAAAGGGATGTGGAAGCCAAAGAAGTAGCATAGGAGAAAACACCCAAGTAAGTGCCAGGAGCCCTAATTTCTACCATTGTGTGCATTGTAGTTTGGGGCAGATCACCTCCCAACCATTTTACACTGACATCCCACAGTTGCTTCCAACTCCAACAGCCTGAGTTCCCAATAAACATGTGCACACACATCACACACCCTTCCTTCTCTGTCACTTTGTTTAATGTCATCCGAATTTGGTTGGATGCTTAACACCTGTCTTTTACTTAAGCTGTAGCCAAGGCCCTCATTCACCAGGAAATAGGCAGGGCTCAGCTTGGGAAAAGGCGGGTACTGGGCAGGGCTAGTGGTGTCAGTTTTGGCTGAGTAAGGACAAAGGTCTTGGGGTATTCTAAGGATCTCCCTCACAATTGGTCTCTAGTGGGCTGTGCCTTTGAGTCTTTTCAAGATTGAACACAGGAACTTCAGTTTCCTGAGTTGGCTGTCCATGCTTTTGACAAACCCATGAGGCCACAGATGTCAAGCTAAGCCTTGGGCTTTTCCTGTCAAGGGCCTGGCCTCTTGTCCTGCATCTCAAAGGCTTTGGATGACATAGGAACCCCAGATTGCTTGCCACCCTCCCTTCAAACCTTCTCTTCCCTACCCAGGTTAGCCTGCCAGGCCATGAGGCAGCTGCACCCAGAGGCCATTGCTGCCATCCAGAGCAAGGCCCTGTTCAGCAAAGCTGAGGAACAGCTGCTGAGCAAAGTGGGATCGGTAAGGTTGAGGGGGCTGGGCAGGGTAGGAGCTGGACTACCTGGAAAACTGCTGCTGGGCGGTGGGGGCCTCACTGCCTGGAAACATGCCCATGCAGATGTACAGACATCTGTTGGAGCCTTTGTAACAGGGTCCTCAGGAAGAGCCAGGCCTGGCTCCCTGGGCAGCCATAGCTATCCTTTCTTCCAGCTCTTGATGGGGATGGGCAGGGGTGGGGTTGGTAAGGCAGAGGCCAGAGTGAGAAGACCCAGGCTCCTAGAACATACTTTTTGCCTTCCAGACCAGCCAACCCACCTTGGAGACCTTCCAGGAACTGCTACACAGACACCCTGATGCCTTCTACCTGGCACGCACTGCCAAGGCTCTGCAGGCCCACTGGCAGCTCATGAAGCAGTATTACCTGCTGGAGGACCAGACAGGTAGCTGGCCCCAGAAGCTGGCAGAGTGGGTATAGGTCTGGGAACAGTTGCCCTCAGGTGCCCTGTAACATATCCCTCAGTGGCCCCCAGTGTCTTACTCTTTTTGTCTTATTTCTTTGCAACAAAAACCACTTCTTGGGAGTTCCCTGATGGTGTAGTGGCTTAAGGCTTCGGCGCTGGCGCTGTCAGCGCTGCGGCCTGGGTTCAATTCCCAACCAGGGAGCTACCCACATACCAAAAAGCAAAAACAAACAAACAAACAAACAAACAAACAAACAAAAACACCACTTCTTTCCAGAGGGAGGGAAAGTAGTTCCCCACCCAAGAGATGGTGACTTTCTCTAAGCCTTTCTGCCCTTCCTTCTCTCCACCTTCCCTCACTGCCTCCTCCCACCAACAATCAGTGTGGACAGGCTCCCTTCGGGTCATTCAGGATTCCCCTCTGGGACTTCACACCCAGTCCCTCCATCTTTCTCCTTCCCCAAGAGCCAGAATGCTCACTGCTTCATCTCTTTCCTCATTGACAGAACTCTCGCTCTCCTAGTGACAGATCAGGAAAGCAGTCTGATTAAACTGCAGGAAACTCCTCAGATTAGGGATTCAGGGTTCAACTTTCATAGTAAGTCTGCTCTTACTTCCTAAACATCATTATTGCCCATTGCTTTCTACATCTTTGTTCATACTGTTCTGAAAAGCAAGCTTCAGCTATGCGATTTACCTTACTCCCTTGGTCCTGCAGCTTGGTTATTAAAAGATACTCCTGCAAGAGGATTTTAAGAAATCCTGTTGGAGGAAAAAGCCCCATCTTTCCATCCTGAAGGTCTCTGAATTTAATGCCCAGCAAGCAGCCCACTTTATTCCTGCAGCTTCCAACTCTCGGTTGCTTCCTAGGGCTCAGACATCACTGAATTCCCACAGAGAAAACAGATACTGGATAAAGTTTATTTTTGCTGCTGTAGCTAGTTCATCAGTGTTCTGAAAGTTATTTTGTGTAAACTTATTTAACTTAAAGGTTTAGTTTTTCTCTTCGAGAGTCTTCTTATGTCAGTATTTGATTTCTCCTTTGCTATTTACAGCTAGGAGTCCAGGGACAGGGACTGCTTACTTGTCAAATCAGTTGACTGTTAGATTGGTGGTATTTTCAGGCACCTTTGGTGGGGCAGGGGCTTAGTGAGGACACCTCAGATGTTGCCAGACTCCTCAACTGACGGTTGCATGGCCACTAGCTAACTCATGGGAGCTATACTGGGCAGACACTGCAGTCCTTGAAACAGCCTTAAGGCAGAAGTTCTCAGATTTGGAGGCCCCAATTTCTTTTACATTTTGACCAGAGAAAAAATCTTTGATGAAACAATATTTATTCTGACCATGGGCTCTGCTATTAATTATCCTATTTCTGTTTCATTTTTTGGGGGGAAAATGCAACTAATTTCATAACCCATTAATGTATGACCCACAGTTTGAAAAACACCAGGTTAGGGTAGGGCACCTACCTTCAGCACATCCTTTTGGAATGGAAACTGACTGGCATGTGCCTCTCTGCCCCTCTCTGAGTGCCACAGAGAATGGCCAGGAGCATGTGAGGTTTTTGCTGTTGGAGTTTGGAATGGGAAGCCGAACTTGAATCTTGGCTCTGTCCTGGAGTCACATCGTGGGGACCCTCCCTCCTTTGTGTCTTCTTCATCTGTAAAATGGAGCGAATAGCAGTGCCTTCCCTACTTACTTCAAGGCTGTGTGAGAGCCCTTTGCATACCAAAAAGCCCACATGAAAGGACAACTTTTACTTTCTAGAACCTCCTCTGCCTTCTGTTAACCCCAGGCATTGCTTTTTGCCAAATTAGCATGCACTCTGTTACCTGTATTGGGTTAACTTCTGTTCATTTCAGCACAAAACTGATCCCATGGGCTCAGTCTTTACAGTTTGTTCCCTTAGTTGAGCAGTCTGCTCAGCAGCTTGGGGTTGAGTAGGAGCATCGGCACTGACCCTTCCTCTGCCCTTTGTTCAGTGCAGCCGCTGCCCAAGGGGGACCAAGTACTGAACTTCTCTGACGCAGAGGACCTGATTGATGACAGTAAGCTCAAGTGAGTGCCTCGGGCCACAGATGGTACAGAGAGCTGAATGTTTCCCAGGGGCAGAGCGCCCAGGCCTGCCTCTCCTGCTGCAGAGAAGAGAGCTCAGCCTAGTCTCAGACTCAGGTTCTAGTTGCAGCTATTGGCACCTGTCTCCTTGCTAGCTCCCCACTCCCACCCCCACCGTGCCTTACCCCACTCCCACTCCTAGGAAGGAGGCTAGGCAGAAGCCAGAGGAGCAGCTTGCTGGGCCACTTGGCTAAGGGGCTGAGGGAGACCCTAACAAGCAGAGGGATACCTGATGGCAGGTGAGCTCGAAGTGGAACCTCAGTCAGCCTTCTCTTATCCCCTAGGGACATGCGAGATGAGGTCTTGGAGCATGGTGAGTGTGCCCCTGGTGGGGACAGTGAGGGAGTGGGGGAGCTCCTGCAGGAACAGAGAGGACCAGTGTGAGGTGCTGGGTACCTTGGAGTGTCCCTGCTTACCACCCCACCCTACCCCAGAGCTGACAGTGGCTGACCGGCGCCAGAAGCGAGAGATTCGGCAGCTGGAACAGGAACTGCATAAGTGGCAGGTGCTCGTAGATAGCATCACAGGTGAGGAGGCCAGGGGACCAGGAGGAGCACGCTTCAACTCTTCGCCCCACCCTGAGACCCTGTGGTTGCCTGGCTGAGTGCACCCTTGTTTCCCTGAGTAGATTTTGCATTCGCTCCCTGCCTTCTGCCCTGTAGCCTTAAGCAGCTCTCCCCACATAGCTGCTTCTCCCCCAGGCATGAGCTCTCCGGACTTCGACAACCAGACACTGGCAGTGCTGCGAGGCCGCATGGTGCGGTACCTGATGCGCTCTCGGGAGGTAAGGCAGGCCCAACCGCCCCAACCCTGTCACCCCTGCTAGGTCTCCCTCCTCCACCACACTTCCCCCTCACTGCCCTTTCTATGTCTAGTGCCTGATTTCTCATCTTTCCCTAGCCTGTGTAGATCCTTCCCTCAGTCCTCAGGTGCCAGCCCTCACCTGCCCCATTTCCTCAGATCACCCTGGGAAGAGCAACCAAGGATAACCAGATTGACGTAGACCTGTCTCTGGAGGGTCCAGCCTGGAAGATCTCTCGAAAGCAAGGTACCAATAGGAAGCAGTGTGAGGATGTCCCTCCCAGCCTCTCAGTGCCCTCCCCAGCCCTGGGGCTTGATTTCCATTGACACTTATGGGCCAGCTGGGGCTGATGAGCTGACATTTCAAGATCTCTAACTTGGGGGAGCTCCCTGGAGGTGTAGTGGCTAAGGTTTTGGCACTGTCAACGCTGAGGCCTGGGTTCGATTCCCAGCCAGGGAGCTACCCACATTAAAAAAATAAATAAATCTAACTCGGGAGTCCTGGCCCGTCCGCAGGAAGCAGAGCGGGTACATGGGGGCTTTGGGCTCTCTTCCAGTCTTCCCCCATCCCATCATCCCCTTTTTCCTCTATTCCCATAGGTGTCATCAAGCTGAAAAACAATGGTGATTTCTTTATTGCCAATGAGGGTCGGCGGCCCATCTATATCGATGGACGGCCTGTGCTGTGTGGCTCTAAATGGCGCCTCAGCAACAACTCTGTGGTGGAGGTAAGTTGGGAGGGAGGTGCAGAGACCACAGTGAGACCTGGGGTGTGGTGAGCCAGTATGTGGGCCTGGTCCCCCATCCCACCTGTGCTCAGCCACCCTTCTTTGTGGCCCACAGATTGCCAGCCTGCGATTTGTCTTCCTTATCAACCAGGACCTCATTGCCCTTATCCGAGCTGAGGCTGCCAAGATCACGCCACAGTGAGAATCTGTGGGCCCTCTGTGGCCTGTTTCCCCTGCCATTCTAGCTCCCTGGAGCTGGGAACTCAGGCTCCTGGAAAAATATGAGTGGGCAGCAGGAGGCCCAACTGATGGCCCATTGATCTGAGCCTCTGTGAGGGGGCAGGACTGGCTCTCAGGAAGCTCCTGGAGGCTGGGACCCTGTGACTTCCTTAGAGCCAGAGCCCCTCCTCTTCTCTCTGCAGACCACTCTCCCCTCTTCCCCCAGATCTGTCTTCACTCCTGTCTCTAACGGATTAGCTTCAGACTTTTCCTTTATTATTTTTCTTTTGTAAATAAAAAGCACTGAGTTCCAAAGTAGTTTCTGTTATTGTTTTTTAATATAAAAAGTGTGGGGATAGGTGAGGCAGGAGCACATGCAGGGGGTGGCCGAAGCCCTCCTTGGCCTTAGGCCTCTGTCTCCCAGCCTGCAGAGGGAGACAGGAGGTCAGAGGATCAGGCTGAGGAGGAGCCCCACAAGTAGGGCCCCAAAATTCCTAGCCTGTGGCCTGGCCCTGAGCCACTGGGCACCCCGGTGTCCCAGGGGGTGGCTGCAGTCACTCCTCTTCCCCAAGGTTGGGCACAGCAGCAGATGGCAGCATGTCTGGCAACACTGAGTTATGGGGCTGGCAAGTCAGACCCCTGTGCCTTCTTCCTGTGTCCACTGGACTGTGCCAGAGCCATGGCAGCCAATAAGCACCATCTCCAGGCTGTGGGGTTCCCAGGGCAAGGCCAGGCCCCCTGCCCCTGGTGGAGGCTCTCCAGTGCTGGCAGCCTCAGCCTGGTTCACAGGCTCAGGGGGCCCAGTCCTAGCCCCTTCCTCAGGAGGTGGTGAGCAGGGGGTGCTGGCCTCAGGGCAGAGTTCTCCTGAGCCTGCTGGCTCTGAGTCAGAGGTGGAGGTCCAGAAAGCTGTGGCTCGAGGCCACGGGGAGCTCTGAGATGCTGGGGGGCCCCAGGGCCAGGGTGCTACAAGGGGAGAGGGCCCTGGACGAGGGTGGGGCCAAGTTCCACTTAAGACAGAGCCAGCTGGGTGCTGCAGGCAGTAGGAGGACGCCCCAGTGTCCACACACAGAGGCTGCAGGAGCCCAGAGGTGCTGGCTGGGCACGGCCCTTCTGCCGATACTCGAGAGCACGGGCCCTCCCCATGAAGTGCCAGGATAAGCTGCACAGCCTGGCGCAAGGACTGCAGCCCATCCCGCATTTGCAGGACCTGCTCAGACAGCTCTATGACCTGCGGGGTGGGAGTGAGGTCAGAGAGAGGGGTCAGGACCTTATGTAGCAGCAGGGCCCCTCTCCCCTCCCTGCTTCCATCTTGCCCCTCACTTACTGCCTGCCGAAGCTTGTCCAGTGTGTCTGTGTTCCTCGCCTCGCTGGGCCCAAGGGGGACAGTGAGCAGGCCATTATCTATGGACAGTAGGATGAGGTTACTAGCCAGGGCTAGTGAGAGGAGAAAGAGTAGGGTGCAGGCCTCTGCCCCAGTTAGCACAGACCACACTGGCCTGGCAGGACCTGACACCAGGAAGGTCCACCTCCAGTCTTGCCCAAATTGCTGAATTCTGCCCAAACTACTTGGGGTGGGGAGGGGCTCAGGCCACTGTCCCACACTTTCCCCTTTGGGAAGCTGCTTTCTGTGCTCTCTTGTTCTGTCCTCCAGGGACATGGACACTACTGGGGGTTCATTACCTGGCCCACTCCCAGGGCTGCCTGGCCTGGCTGGGGGCCATTTTCAACTCTGCTTCCTGAGCTTTCTGTCCTCCCAGTGTGAGCCAGACATTGTGCTAAGGATTTCTAGCAACATTATCTTATTTAGCACAACCATTTTACAGACTGGAAGCTGGGGCCAGAACCAAAATCACACTGCTAGGGAGCTGACAACAGAATCCAAATCCCATTTCCAGCTACCTTCCAATATCCCGGTGCTAGTATTAACTACCCACTTCCCTGCCCATACCGTGCAGGTGGGTGAGGGCAAGAGGGTTTCCAGGCAGTCTACCCTGCGGGTTTCTCAGAGGTTCACAGGACAGAGACTGCCCTGCTGACCTCCCTCGGGCCCGAGCCCTAGTACCTGGTCCAGGGGAGGGGCTGCTGCTACATTCCGGGCCAGATTGCCCCACACGGAAAGAGAACTTGGGCTGGTCGGAGCCACAGCCATCCTCAATGCCATCTACCACCCTGTGGACAGAGGTGCCAGGACAATAAATCAATGAACAGGTAGCCACTGCAGTGTTTCCCAGGACAAGATGCCCAGTAACCTCATACAGAGACTGTAGGAGCTGGCACCCCAAGAGAAAGGAGACATAAGGTCCTTTCCCTTAGGATTCGCTGGGAATCCAAGTTTGAGACATGAAACAGCAAGAGAGCTCTGAGCAGTGTACGGCCATGCAGGGAGTGGTGAGGTGGGGTCAGCAAGGGGGTGAAGGAGTCAAGGAAGGCTTCCTGGAGGAGGCTAGGAGGGGTTAAGTTGGAAGGCTGTGCCTGGCCAGGAATCCAGCCCTATCACCACCATCTCTGCCGCAGGGCCTGCTCACCTCGGGCTCAGATCCGGGGGCACATTCCATGGCATGGGGGGCAGCTGTAGCCCCTCTAAGCTCCGAGGGTGAGCAGAGGGGCCAGCCTCAACCTGTGAAGTCCCCGCCCTGCCCGATCGACCTCTGCCCCCTAGCCGGGACCGGGGCGCAGTTCGACGTGGGGATAGCAGCTTGGCAGCTGAGGAAGAGGAGGTGCAGCCAGGGGACAGCAGAGGGCTTGAGGGCTCATCAGCTGGGGCTGGTGAGGCTGCAGGGCCCTGTTCCCCATCTGTCTCCTTTTCCTCCAGCGTGGACATGAGGGTGTTGTCACCACTTAGGGAGCTGGTGTCTGCCTGGGAAATAGTAGGGGACAGGGAACTGACATGGATAGCCTTTTCTGTGTCCCACTCACCTCCCCCACCCCGGCCTCATCTCCCAGAAGAACCAACTTTGTTAAACAGGATGCCCAGTACCTCCCATTGCAGAGAAAGAGGCTCGTTGAGGGAAGCGGGGACAGCGGACACTACCACCACAAAGCCACCAAGCCCTGAAGACTTTTGCTGCCCCTCAAAATTCTAGCTGTGTGGCTGGTTCCCTCAGGTTAACTGAACTAGCCAAGAGAACACAGCACTAAAAACTGGTTTAGAATTGGTGACATAAGCGAGGAAAATTCAAAAGCCCCTCAGACGGTCCTATTTCACTATGAAGAAGCAGGGGTAGGCTGACTATATGTACTGTTTAAAATGGGACAGTACTGTTTTCTTGTCTCATTTCATTTTTTTGGGTGGGAAGTGGGGGGTAGTTCCTTGGCTGGGAATCGACCCCAGGCCGCAGCATTGAGAGCCAAAGCCTAGCCACTACACCACCTGGGAGACCCTTCTGTCCCATTTCAAATGGTACATATGACCAGCCTAGTCTCACTGGGCTAAATTCAAGGTCAGTAGGCTGACCACAATACCGTTTTAAATGGGACAGAAAAAAATGGTACTGTCCCATTTAAAACAGTACACATGGTCAGCCCAAGCAGGGGAGATGCAGGGCTCTCTTCAGAGGTGGCCTGGAGGGCTGTGCACAGCCCTGCCCACCCTGCCACATCCCTTCTCTTCAGTGTACAGGATCCTTTCGGGTACCAGTGGACTTGTCTGCCTTCCCTAAGCCTTTACTCTGGATGGGCCAGGAAGAGCCAGAAAGGGTGGCTGACTATAAAGGACAGAGTGTGGGTATGAAGGGGCAAGGAGAATGAAGAGTGAAGTGTAGAGCCCTCCATCATGTACAGGGGGTGTTCACTCATATCCTGTGCTCACACAGCACCTCCACAAACCCCAGCCTCTGCCCACCTTACCAGGCTCCCTGGCACCCCAGCCCCCTCCATGCAAGTACTCACTGTCCTCACCTCTGCAGGGCCTCCTCCAGCACCCAGATTGTAGCTGAGCTCCCCTCGGAGGCCCCGGCTAAAGCACAGGGCAAACTCGGGGTATAATGCCAGGCTCTCGTGCAGCCCGGCCAGCTGTAGACACTGCAGGACACAGTATGTCAGCCCTTTCACATCGGCATTGGCCTTGACCACCTGCTCACGCCTCGGTAGCTCACAGCCAATCAGATCACCCTTCCCTGGGGAAAGGAAGCAGAGGTGAGCGACCCTGCCCTTCAGCCACTAGAGAGGGAAGTCAGCAGAGGTTGCTGAGCTTTCCTTATGGGCTGAGTGGGGGCTTTCCAGCCTGACACCAGCCACTCTGGGGCCTGAAAGTGAGGACAGAGAGGGGCAGAGGGGCAGAGGGGCCCAGGCCCTGCCAGGCCCTTTTGCTTGCCTCGCTAGTTCCTCAGACAGGCTTGGGGCAAAGAGTACTGTGACCAGGCACTCCAGTGCATGGGATCAAAGGCACTGTGTAGAAACACATCCAAATTTTAGCTCTGAGATGACCGAGCAGTCTTCAATTCTTGTGGCTCCCAGCCTGCCTGGGAATCAGCATCCTCTGGGAAAATTAACCAGTCAGACTCCCAAGCCCCATCCCCACCTATAGAATCAGAATATCTATCTACAGGATACCCACAATCCAATGGTTTCCCAGGCCCGCAGGTGATTCAGGTGTAGCTTATCCAGAAACTATGTGGAATCAGCAGGTTAGTGCCCTGCGTGGCACAGTGAAAATGTCAGGTGTCCACGTTACTTCACCTCCCTGAGCCAGGTGCCTCATCTCTACAATAGAACCTGTACTGAACCCTGGTGCTTTCTTGATCTTACCAGCAGGTGTCATGGAGGGCTTTCCCACCACCCAGCTGAGACTGCCACCTGCCTGACAGATTGTAAAACAGCATCAATCAGAATCTGCGTCCCAATCTCAGAGATGTTAAATGGTGGGGAAAAAAACATGTGTCTTAGAATCAATGAAATACAGTGTCTCTGATTAGGGACATGAGGAGGATTAATGAATTAGTGGAGATAAAGTGCCTGACACATAGGCAAGCAATCAAAGTTCATTTCCTTCCCTCCACTCCCGACAAGAGTCCCCTATAGAGCCTTCTCAACGGGGATGGCATGCCATCGGTGCTTGGGTAGGACACTCATTGCCCTCACAATCCAGCTCAGCCTACAGCCAGACAGATTACAAGATTAGAAAGCATTTCCTTATCCTTAAGGAAGATGGATCCCTGCCACCCACACCGTGGGCTGCCTCAAGTCTGCCAGCAGAACTCTAAATGTCCACAACTTTTGCTCAAACTTAAGAGTAGAATGCATTACAGTTAAATCTTCTTTTCCTGGTTTCAGGCCATCCTTCTGGTTCCTTCTGAGAGCTGTCTGGATCTCACTGTGATCACCTAATGAATGAACTCTCTCTCCTTGTGTGTGTCTGGAATAGGATAGTGTATTTCTTATCTTCATCCAAGAAGTGAGATAAAAACGAGAACCAGGACAAGGCTAAGGACAGAGTTCCATGCCACTGGTCTCAGGGGCCAGAGATGGCCCTCCAAGTTAGCATCTCAGGCCGAGCTTCCAGCTCAGGCTCATCAAGCCCAGCGAGGTCCTCCCAGTCTTCCCAGCACCACTGACCAACCAACTTCTTTTCATCTTGCCTCCTTCCTCCCTCATAACTGATTTTACACACACATAGCCGTTTATTCATATAAAGAGGCAGGGGCTAAAATCAACACAGCTAGATGCACAGTGAGCCTTAACTGCCAGGAGCAGGCAGGATGTTCAGTTAAGGGGATGGGGTGAAGGCAAAGCATAAAACCAGGTCACAGCAAACCAGGCATCCCTGGGGGGGCACTCAGAACCACCAAGTCAACAGAAGAACATCCAGAAGACATGAGCAGGGACAGGATGAATCAAAGGTGGCGCAAGTGCTGGTGCTGGGGACATTCTGGAGGCAAAGGACCGGGGCTTAGGTGGTGGCCGCTCTTGAGGTTCCATCTTAATACTAAACGTGGCTATTCTGAGACCTGATGCCTGGCATCAATGAAGAGATGCTCTTGCAGGACCCATGCCAGCTCCCAGCCACACTGTTTCCTTGGCTCTGAGCTGAAACCATCTGTTTAATAATCTAATTGAAAATCTTGCTTTGGAGTGACCAGTCTGCAATCATCAAAATCTGTCTTTTTGCCCTTTTGAATCTCTCCAGTTCCCCATAATTTCTCAAGTATTGTCAGCCATACGTGAGTGGCCATTAACTCCACGGGCTCAGAATCCTTGGCATAGACTGCATCTCGGCCCAGAAGCAAGTTCATGAATGACATAAAGGGAAGGGCGGAGCAGCCTCCAGCCTCCCTCAGTTCCAGGACCTCCTGATGGTTATTTCTCCTGTTTCCTGTTGGAACATCCTCCTCCTCAAGGGAGAGAAGATGGATACACAGTACCTGCCAAGCATCTGGTCTCCCTGGTTCTCCAGGTTAGTGACATACCTTGGCCTTTCTGGTCGTCACCTGTCCCCACAGTGCATCTACAAGCCTTTGGCTGCCTGAGGATTCAGCTGCAGTCAGGATGCCACCTCCTCCTTCCCATCCAGTCCTGTCCTGTGTGCAAGGCTCTCAATTACCCAACCAGGTCACAGTGCTCCCACCTTCTGGGGCCACTGCCAACAGCCTCCCACAGCCCAAAGGTCCTGCAGCCTCACGTTTCCTGGATGTGCTGCATGTCCACGCATCCTGAAACAAAGTCCTTCCTGTAGTGCACGAGCGAGCAACTGGGAGGACAGTATGTGAAGACTGAGGTTTACAGTTAGACAGATTAACTCTAACCCATCCTGCCAATTCATTAACCCCTGGGAGCCTCAGTCTCCCATGCAAAACAGGAATACTAATAGTTTCTCCCTCTGGGTTTTTTGTTTGTTTTTGGTGGTTCCCTGGCCAAGAATCGAACCCAGTTCTTGGTGTTTAGAGCACCGAACCCTAGCCACTACACCACCAGGGAAACCGCCCTCCCTCTGGGTTTGGAGGTTTGCTTGAGGTGAAGGTGTAAGGAGCATAGGGCGTGCCCCTCTGTGAGACCCTGAGGTTGGCACTCTAGTTGTACCTGGGTACTCAACTGCTTTGAAATTCGTCAAATTTGGTCCTTGGTGCATTTTGTGTTGTGTTTTTTTTTTGTAATACTCAATATGTATTTTTTCCTTGGTGCATTTTGATACAAAATTTTGTCCTGGTAGTCACCATTTGTTTGGTACTTGACATGCAAACTAGAACTTGTCTGTGTGAATTGCCTCACGCAGTAGCTCTTCCCCTGTGCACAGTCACTTGTGGTACTCTTAGCTTTTGTGGTCTTTTAGTGTATTTTTGGTTTAGGGACACATTAAATTTATTTATATTATTCCTAACGGAAAAAACTGGTTTGGTACTCATCGTTTTTGGTACTCATTGCACCTCCTGGAGCCAAGTAACGACGAGTACCAAGGTACCTCTGTGATTATTGATGCTGACTACATAATGGCAATCTCTTCTTCCTGGTCTACAGATTTGATTCTTTATTTTCACCTCTTTCTTTTGCCAAGAAGAGAGTATAAACACTGAATCTGCACTCTGCTGTCCCTGGGCCTGCCCTGTCATGTGTCCTGGGAAAGTAGCATCTCCTCTCTCTGCAGCCCAGTGGTGGTGGGGCACCCTGCAGGGATAACTTCCATTCCTCCCTTTTCCAGCCCTGTCTGAACACTCTCTGCAGTACTTCCATCCTCAGCATTTGAATTCCATCCTGGGCAAGAAGTGCTGCCCTACTCTGTCCCCTCAGAGACTAAAGGCTGGTCCTCGACTCACTCTGACCTGCAACACCTTAGAAATCCAACACTCTTGAGATCGTCTGCACCTCCTTATGTTGCCACCTTGTGATCACTTGACTCACTCTGAGCTTTCCTGGAGGCTCCATGGTTACTCCTGACTCCATCCTGGCTGTTTCTTCCCAAGCGGTCTTGCCTGGGTCCCATCTCTGGGTTTTCTGCAGATGGGGCCATCTGCCTACCACAGGGCCCTGCACCCTCTCTCCCACCCTCACAAACCTAGGATGGCGAGCACGGTGCCACCCTTGAGCACCTCCATGGAGCCAGAACAGACGAAGTAGAGGGCCTGGAGGGCATCTCCTTGGTGGATGAGGTACTCGCCAGGCGTGCAGAAAGCAGGCCGCAGGGCCAGGGACAGCGCTCGCAGGCAGCCGCGGCTCGCCGCCTCAAACAGGGGCAGCTGCAGGACCTCCTTGTGCAGGTGCATGGCGATGTCTGCACGAAGCTCGTCTGGGAGGCTCTGCAGCAGCTGCGGGTGGAGAGCAGGGCTGGGGTTTAGGGAGGCAGAAAGGAGGTGGCCTCCAGCCAGCCTCACGGGGTCCAATCGCAAGGGGGCGCTCTGCCTTCCTCACCACTGTAGCTCCTCCATAGCAGCCCAGCTTTCCTGCTCCAGACCTAACGAGAACGCAGAGGGTCTCCGAGTCCTCTGTCCCATGCTGCTGTCCTCCCAGGAGACAGCGGAGGCAGAGAGGCCAGACTTCTGCATTCCTTGCTCCCCTCAGCCCACTCCTGAGAATTTTAAGCCAAGTACCCACGCCTTGAGGGAGCAGAGGCTAGAGGGGCCAGCCCCGGAGTCCTGCGCACCTCTGTGGTGTCAATGCCGTTGTTCACGGCCCAGGTCGCCTGGAAGTACTCGAGCATGCGCTGCTTGAGGGGCTTGGGGATGCGGTGGATGCGAATGTAGTCTCGCAGGTCGCGGGTGCGGCTGTGGTACAGAAAGCGGCGGGCGTACATGCGCTGGATGATGGCCGTCACGTTCCCAAACACCACCGCGTGCATCAGGGCTGGGAAGGGTGGCGAGAGGGGGTCACCTCCAGGACTGGCCTGGCTGGCCTGACACTTTGCTGGACACATCTGTTCTTTCCCCCTTGCCCCCACATGCTCCTAAGCAAGGCACATGGGCTGCTCTATGGCATGGAGTCCTGCAGCCAATTGGGCTCTCCCAGCCCTGGCCTCCAGTTCCTTGGGGCCTGGAAAGCAGAACCTCTAGGAAGAACCTCAGGACCCTGGGAGTGGTGGAGAGGAAGGGGCAGCCTCGGGGCAGGAGTCTGGGAGTGGGCCCAGAGAGTGGCAGGCCTCACCACCAATGAGCATGGTACAGATGGAGAAGATCTTCTCGGTGTCAGTGTTGGCGGACACGTTGCCGAAGCCCACGCTGGTGAGGCTGCTGAGTGCGAAGTAGAGGGAGGTGATGTAGGCACTGCGCAGTGATGGGCCGCCTAGGAGCTCCAGCCCCGTCCTGTTGGCTTCACTGCTACAGTTGTCACTCTGGCCAGAGGTGTTCCCTACAGCTGGGCTCTGGCCCACCAGGTAGTAGGGGGTCTCCAGTCGTCGAGCCAGCTCCTGCAACCAGCCTGGGGAGGGGGACAGGTGGGCCTGAGTTAGCAGGACAGCACTATGGGTGCAGATCTATACCCATGGCTTCTCACCACTTTCCTCCTCTGCCAGCCCAGCACTCCCTGCTCCACCCCCTCAGCCCTCAGCAAGACAAGTATAGGAGGACAGGCTGAGGCTGTCATCTCCCCAGCCAGCATCTATTGATGTTGAGGATGGAGCAAGGAGCACTGTGCCCTCTGCCCTGCAGCTGGCACTAATCCGACAATCATCCCCAAGGCCAGATGGGTGAGGCCACCTCCTCTGCTCTGTCCACCCAGATTCCTCTTGCTTTGAGCTCACCTGCTCCAGAAAGCTGCCCCACTCAGCCTCCTCCCTCCCCACAACTACACACTCCACCAACCCACACACGTTTGCAAGCACAGCGACATGGATATGTGCATACACGCCATCAAGGCTATACATGAGGGCCACACAATCAAGAAGACAAGGACACACATGAGTGAGCACACTCACAGATGCATGGCCATGGCCACTCACACGGAAAAGGCCTGTGCACATGTGAGGTAAAAACAGCTACACAGGTGCTTTCACATCTGGAGAGGGGACACACTTGCATGGACACAAGCATACAGGTGAGGACACTCAAAGGCCACAGGTAGGCAGGCACCTATGTACACACAAAGGCCCTTGGCACACATGCAGACCCAGGCCAGCCTGGGCTGCCAGATGGAGGCTGAAGATCACTTGTCTCCCTATCAACCCCACATTCTCTGAGCCGGCCTTGGCAGGGGGCAGGGCTGTGGACTGGGGTCTCTCAGGATCACATGGCTGCCCGCAGTTACTCTGAGCCTAGCTGGAGGGTTGTGGGAGTTCTACAGTGCTGGATGGGTGGGGTCCCAGCAGAGCTGGGAGCCATGGGAAGCAAGGAAGAGAGCAGATTGGCTGATCCAGAATGGGGACACAGAGGGAAAGTGTAGAGGGTGGGCTCAGGATCACAGGCTGCAGTAGGATCCCCTCTCCAACATTCCTCTGCCCCCCTGAACACATCCTAGCCCCCTTGCTCCACATTCTCCTCAACATCTTACACACACCATCCCCCGTGATCCCAGCTCCCCTCCTCTTGCCTCCCATTCATTCAGCAACCTGATGGATGTGGGCCAGGAGCTGGGGGTACCCACAGGAGCTTACTGCAGAGGATGAGTTATATCTGAGGTACACAAGGCATGAATGCCACATAATGAGGCTCAAACCAATACGCAATGGGCTAGGGCTAGAAGGCTTCCTGGAAGAAGGGATATTTGTTTGGTCTCAGAGGATGGATAGAGTTTTGATACAAAGAAACTGAGGGGGTCATTCCTGATCACGTGAAAGTCATGAGCCAAATCTCAAGATAGAGAGAAGTACAGGCAAGCCGCTCTGCTTCCAGGCTATGAAATTTGGGGGGCTGTGATAAGGCCTGAGCCAAGGTGAGGATTCCCCCTCCTGTTACTTGAGGTGTTCTGAGAGAATGCAGGAGAATATGCAAAACTGTTTAGTAATTAATTAGTTGGGCCTGAGATGAAGCCAGCTGGCAGGTGAGGAGGGTGGGGCAAGGAACAGGAGGGTGAAGGGAGGGTGGCAGAGGGACCGCTCCTCTCTGTGTTGGTTTGGGACAGCAGCTGCTCCTGGGGCTGGTGGCAGGATGGTGCCTGTGTGTAGGAGGGTCAGGCTGGCAGAGGCTGTTCTGGAGGTTGGTGGCTTTCATACTGTGAAATGCCCTGAGCAATTTCCCTCAGTATTTAGCACAATCTTTTGAAAATCCAGCCAACCTCCACTAGGCTCCTGGGAATCTGGGGCAGAAACTGTGTCTACACCATGGGCAGTGGAGCAGGGGGACCAAGACAAGGACTCAGGGGGAAGGTGCCTCCCACAGACAGAGCCAGGCCAGCAGGGGGCGTCACTCTTCCCATGGACATCCTTTTAGGGCTGGATTTTGAGAGGTCCAACCCAGACGGGGGGCTGGAGAAAGGAGGGGGAGATGATGATGTGAAGGACTTGGAAACTCCCCAAATACAAACTAGTACCAAACCCAAATAGAACAAAAGCACTCTGGAACTTAGGGTTCAAGAGTATAAGAATTACCATGTATATCAGCCAACCAGCCAACCAGCCAACCCCGCCTCATGCCCATGGTCTCCACGTGGGGCCCAGAGCCCTCTGGGAGCCAATGGGGATCCCAACGTCAGCTCTGCAGCCCCTGTGAAGTGGCCAGAACAAAGGAGCCACATGGACTCAAGACCCAGGGTATCTGGGTCCTGCTTCAGGGTGGGGGATCTGACCCAGGAATTTGGTGTCTCAGCTCACTTTGGGGTCAGAGCTTTGTGTCACCATTATCCATCTCCTTGCCCTCTATGTTTGCTGGGTGGCTCGCCTACGCCCAGAGCAGCCTCCACCACAGCCTCCCTCTGGGAAGGGAAGGCGCCAAGGAGCTCATGCTGCCTGGAGCATCTGTGTGCTCGGCAACTAGAGCGCTTGGGAATATCCAAGTGGGTCCTCCGGGCTACACACAGGTCTCTGTGGTCTTGGGAAGGAGAGAGGATTCACAGGAGCGTCTTCATCCCTGGGAACTGATCAGAGCAGGTTTCTAAGGCCAACCTGAACCCCACCAAGGAGTGGACATCATGAAAGGCCATCTGAGCAGCTGGTCTCTTGCCCACTGACCGGCAAGAGGTGCTAAAGGCGAGCTACCAGAGGCCTGGAGGGCATGGGAGGAAGAAGGTGTGCTGAATTTTGGAGCTGCGAGTATGGAGTTAAGAAATGACTGGAGGGAGTTCCCTGGTGGTGTAGTGGCTTAAGGCTTCGGCGCTGGCGCTGTCAGCGCTGCGGCCTGGGTTCGATTCCCAGTCAGGGAGCTACCCACATACCAAAAAGCAAAAAACAAACAAACAAAAAAAAAAAAAAAAAAAAAAAAGAAATGACTGGAACAGAATAGTCTGGAGTTAGAGAAAGGATGTGCACCAGCGGGATAACCAAGGGAGAACAAGGTAGAAGGGAGGAGGGATCTGGGGAAAGCTTGGAACTGGGAGGGGCTGGGGCAGGAGCAGGCCCAGCCCAGGGCAGAGAGGCAAAACATTTCGAAGGAGTATGGATAACAGGGTTAGGTGCCTTCAAGGGGACGAGGGGTTGGCCCCAGAAGGACACTGTGACCTGCTTGGTGACATTCTGGGAAGAGAGGTGGAGGTGGAAGTCCTCCTAGCAGGAGTTAAGATGTGAGTGGGAGGTAAGCAGAGGGAGGAGTTATGAAAGTGGAGGTGAAATGAAGGAGAGTGAGACACTAGTGGGACACAGAAGAAGGCTGCATTTTAGGCTGGAAGAGGCTGAAGCAGCCGAGAGATGCAGCCTGGAGGTGACAAGAGTGGGGAAGGAGGCTTAGGAGCCAAGATGGTGGGGCACTAGCTTCAGAGAGGGTAGTGAGAACATGCCAGGCATCAGAGCAACCCTGGAGGGCAGTGGCTCCCTGCACAATCTTCTCCTGGGAGTGGTGGGGTTTTCAGCTAAAGGGGCTCAGAGAATGTGACAAAAGTTTGGCCACAAGGTAATTAATGGGTGAATAGGACTCCCCCAGGCAGCCCACCATGCTTTCTCCACATTGCTCAGCTGCTGGAGAAGAGGGCTACTGTGAGGTGGAGGCTGTCACACTCACATGTGCGCACGCGCACACACACGCGCCAGCCCCCACATTCTTCTCAAACACGTCTACTTGCATGCCTGTTCACTGACACACATATAGGAGCGCACACACGTAGGCTTGCACACATCTCTCACACTTTGTATCAGCACACAATATGCCTGACACGCACTTGCACGCCCATTACCCTGACACATGCACACTCGAGTACACATACTCCAAGACAGGCATGTATGCCCCCCCTGGCCCCCCAGAGAGCCTCCAGTACCGAGATCCCCCTCCCGGCCCCCCAGAGAGCCTCCAGTACCGAGATCCCCCTCCCAGCCCCCCAGAGTGCCTCCAGTACCGAGATCCCCCCCCGGCCCCCCAGAGAGCCTCCAGTACC